>JAJOOS010012767.1:0-21687 GCA_029582725.1 Solanum chiquidenum
TCATATAGAACTACTTAACTTAGTGGATCCACTAGCTTAACTTATGTGATCATCTAAAAAGTATGACCCATTAATACCCATGATGGCTACATGGTTTATGGAGACTTGAGTTAATATGAACTCGCATCCCCATATCGGTGCTCAAACTACTCCCAAAAATATACTTAGCTCATATGTTTTTAAAACAACTTCTTTCTTGGATTTGAGATAATTACTCAAAACTTAGCTTAAAAGCTTCTTGGAATCGATGTTCCCTTTTCTTGCACAAATGTGAAACACTTATAAACTCTTAGGGAATACTTAGTTCCCTTATAGCTTCTTTGAGAAATGTACTCAACTCTTTAGTCTTAACTTAACTTGAAACTTTTAGTCTTAAAACAAAGTTAAAACATTTGTAAAAGACCCTTGAATAACTTTGATGACTTCACTTAACTTGACTCTTAACTTCACTTGAATTGACTCTTAACTTTCCTTGAATTGAATTATGGATTCAAGGATTATGATTTGTGATAGGAAAGGTCTCTTGATGTTTAGAAACGATTTCGAATAGCTAAACTTGAGAAAAATTATGAAATCACCGTCTTGGAACCAGTCCGTGATGCGGAGATGCTCGCGAAATTTTATTTTGAGACAGTGGAGTCCGCATCCTATCCGCGACGCGGAGGAAATTTTTTCTCATTGGGGGAACAATCCGCGACGCAGACTTATTTCAGGAACCCTTCTCGACTTTTTTCTTTTTTGTTTTCCAACCCCAATTCGCCTAAACTCGACTATCCTTCTCAAATTCATTTTAGATCCCGATGCACAACATATATACTCAAGAAACTAACTCAAAACAACCCTAAAACACAACATAAGGGTCTCAGAAACTCCACAATTCAACCCCATTCAAGAATAACATTCAAATTCCAGTATTCATGTCAAGAACACCAACTTTCAAACTCTTTTAGGACGAATTGCGCTGAACTAAACATGTTTGGCGCGTGGGTGAATGAACCCAACGCTATGAGAGACTCACATACCTTGTAGGATCAATTCCTTGGCGAAATCCACAAGCTAAACCTTCAAGAACGACGAACTTTGTTCTTTCTCCTCTTTTCTCCTCTTGCGTTCTTTCTCCAAAAACCCTAGCGTAAATTCCAATTGCCTAGACTGAACCAATTCAGTTTTTACCCTTAATAAAATTCACCAAAAACTAATTAAATTAATAGGGCAAGGAAAAGACTAAAATACCCCTTTAAAATCCGGATTTGACATTTCTTAATTCAGACAACCCAACTTCCAAAGGGCATAACTTACTCATACGAACTCAAAATCGCGCAAACTTGGTAGCGTTGGAAAGATAATACAAAGGGATTTCCAACCATATATTGAAATACACCTAACTCATCCTGAGCTAGGATTTATGGCCGTTTGAAATTGACCAAAAACTCACTTTTTTTCTAACTTGACAAAATTTCCAGCTTTTTAATTCTTTCCAAAAATGATTATTTCCAATTCTCAACTTCTTCCTAGTTATTTAAATTTGTGAGATTTTGCACTAACACTCAGCTCGAGAGAGTGAGTGGGGTAAAGCGTAGACTGGTCTTCATGCGGCAAGTGGGTATCCGAGAGGAACCCATTTGAAACGTGGTAAGTTGCTTGAGAGAGAACTTATTCCCACATAAAGTTTAGCCTAGTCACTATTACTCTATAAATTTTCTATCGAAAGCATGTACCCAATAATTTAGATTAACCTGTATTCCGGTTACATCCTAAGAATCACTCTCTCATTGCTTAGAAATCCTTGTTAATTTTGTTGTTTTTACTTACTAGTGACAAAACCCCTATTGTTAATTGACACTCTTGTGCCCTCCTTTAATTTATAATGTTTTTAATCGTTAACATGTTTAGCTACGACTAGTTAGAACTAAATTTGATTTTTCTATTAATTCTCAAAACCACTCCCTTCGAACTCGACCCCAACCTTTGGTTGGGTTATTATACTATTGCACGACCGTAGACACTTTCATTGGAAGTTGTGTCGTTGATTACACAAATTTCAAAATGGTGCCACTGCCGGAGAGTGGTGTTATTTGAGAATTCTTAGATCAGTAGAATTTTTGTTCTTCTTAGTCGTAGTCTACTTACCTAATTTTTAGTTTTGTTTGTTTGTTGTATGAATATTTCAAAGAGCATGAGTGTTAATGGTAGCAACGGTACCCAGGTAGGCCACCAAGATGACATCAAAAATCTCAACGATGTCCAAGAGCCCAATATCAATGACCCCCTTCTAGGTGTTGGAGCCATCCGTTTACCCCCAGCCGAGGGAAATGCAGTGTTCCACATAACGAGCACCATGTTGCAACACTTGCAACTGAATGGACTTTTCAGCGGACTGGCTCATGAGGATACTCACGAGCATCTTCGAAACTTTATAGATGTGTGTGGACCATTCTTGTTCAAAAATATCTCTCAGGAGTCGGTTCGGTTAAGGCTATTTCCTTTCTCGTTGATGGGAGAGGCTTGCAAGTGGCTAGTAGAGCTACCACGTGAATCCATCATTTCTTGTGAGGAGTTGGTAACTGCATTTCAAGTGTGATTTTTCCCTCCCTAAAAGATGATGTCACTGCGGGATAGCATACAGAGCTTTAAACGTCTAGAAGGAGAGCCTTTGCATGAATCTTGGCTAAGATTAAAAAGGTTGGTGCTATATTGCCCAACCCACGATTTGCCGAACAACGTGCTACTTCAATACTTTTACCGGAGTTTGGATTCGTTAAACAAAGGTGTTGCTGACCAACTCTCACCTGGAGGCTTAATGCAGCAGCCATATGCAGTAGCATACCAACTTTTAGATGGCATGACAGCCATCAACAATGCATGGTACACTTGCGAGAACTAAGTATCCCCTCTCACATTCAAGCTATCTAAGGAGCAGATTAAAAAAGACAATGAGAGAGACCAAAACATGGCTAAAATCATGACACAACTTGACATTCTATCCAAAAATGTCATGGGGGCTGGTGCCCATAGTGTCAACGTTGTGGGGGTCGGGTGTGCAAATCCTGAAGAGATGAAATTTAAAGCCCTATATAACGAGGAGGTAAATTAACTAGCAAATCAAGGCGGGTGCTATTGTTCAAACTACCCAAGGCAGGGTGGTAACCAAGGTTGGGTTAGTGACGAAGGTTGGAAGGATAGAGATCGTGAATGGAGGGACCGAAATTCAAACTAGAAATATGGGGAGAAGGATAGATATGTACCTCCCCATGAGCGTCAGAAGCCCAATGATTCGAAAGGTGGTAGGTTTGAGGATATGCTCTCGCGTATCCTCAACAAAGTTGAAGGGTCAGATAAAATGCTGAAAAGAATGAAAGAAGATGTCTCTACCCTTAGCCAAATCGTCACCTCTCATTCTGTTTCAATCAAACAGTTGAAGACCCAGATGGGTCACATCTCATCTCACCTCAATCTGAGACAACAAGGGGGTTTACCCAGTGATACTATGGCTAACCCCAAGAGTGAGGTTTGAAGGTGACTTGTGTTGTGCCAAGACGTGAACTAAGACGCTGTTTGAGAGGCAACCCAAAACCATTTATTGCTTTCTTTTTGCTTTGATGAAATAATGGTGTGTTGATTATGCAGATAAAAGTGTTGAGAATGAACGAAAAGTGCAGATTGGCGAGCACAGGAAATTATTGGCGAATCGCTGACCATGTCGGCGATCACGATGGAAACCACCGTTTGGATGCCCCATAAACCAGAGGTTCTGTAAATTTCGGCGAAGAAACTAAATAGTTGGCGTTCCATCGAGTGAGTAGGCGAGCTTGACTAATGTCTCCAAGTAGGCGAAAACTGGACCGTTTTTGCAAGCCAAAGGTTTAAAAGTTTCAACTTCATTCACTTTCCCTCACTTTTTATCTGTCCAAACTCACACCTGCACTCTACTTTATATATTTCTTGCACTCTTATAGCTTTTTAGTGGTTGAATTGTGCTCGGATTTGGATTACATTGCTGCTTAGCATTTCAATCCTCTCCTTAGTGACACAAAATGTTAGTTCTCTATGCCCTAAGTTTAATTTATCATAAACTATACTCATTTGCAATAACATAAGTTGGTTGAAGTGTTCTACTCCTCCCTAAGAGGATTAGATTATTTACATGCATGATTTAATTTGATATATTTGCTCGGGTAGTTGTGACTGTCGAATTCACGTAATTGCATGCCTTAAACTGGATTAAAATTAGAAGGGTTGTGTTTGGGTGTTATGGGTCCTACCTTAGTTGTGCTGGTGCATGATTTGATTTTGTTTTCGGGGGTTGCGGGGTTAATTTTGAGAAGTTGGGTCAAAAGTAGGC
Organism: Solanum chiquidenum; assembly: GCA_029582725.1. NCBI lineage: Eukaryota > Viridiplantae > Streptophyta > Magnoliopsida > Solanales > Solanaceae > Solanum > Solanum chiquidenum. The sequence goes on from JAJOOS010012767.1 coordinate 4,343, forward strand.
ACGTTGGGTCATTCGGCGAACTGTGGCGAGCTCTCCGAACTATTCAGCGGTTCACCTAATTACCCTATCTCGCCCTTGTTAACATGCTTTATTTTTTGTGGTGTCTGTAAGTTTCGGCGAGAAGTACGAGGTTGCCAAGAGCAATCGGTGACTCGCCGAAAGTCTTCTTATTCTCCCTTTGTCTGCACCCCTAACTCCTTCTGCACTTTGACCTTCGGCGGATTGTTTGTGGCTCGCCGAATGGCCTATCTAGTCTTTATGCAGCTAAAAGTCTTTGTTTTAGTTGTCAAATATCTTCTAACATTATCTCAAGACTTTACGGACATGGCCAGACCAAAAGTTGCAGGAAGAAACATGCCACCCAGACACATAATAGCACAACAGTTCAGAAGAACTGAAAGGAGCGACAACAACACAACTAGTTCAAGGAGGATGATGCCCATCGACCTTAATGTCCCTTCGTGGGATCGAGGGTTCAACAATGTGATACACGCCTTTGTAGTAGCTCACGAGTTGGACAATATGATCGAGGCTAATATCCCTGCAGAAGTTGAAGCAGAGCGAAAAGAAAAAGAGGACCAGAAGCAGAATGACAACACTCCGGGCAAGGAAGCCCAGATAGATGGAGCGACTACTTAGACAGGATCCCTTCTTTACCTCCCTCTCTGTCTTTCTTTATTTTACCTTTCAGATTCTGTGTTAACTACATTTGGGGACAAATTTCTTTTATTTGTGGTGGGGTGAGGCCCACTTTTGTGTGCTATTAATGTTCGTGTTTTGTTTATATTTTGGGCTTTGTACTTAAATTGTTTTTACACTGCTTTTTGTGGATGATTGAGCTTATGGCTACTTTTATTTATTAACTGCAAAATGATTTTAACCCGTTCTAAAATTTACCACCTCTCGGGTGTTGAATGTGGTTGTTCTTTTGTAAAATTTAAGTCTCGGTTCTGATCAATATCGATGAATTGAATAGTGCTCTCAATCGAACGAACATGAATGCAAGGCTACAATGAGACCAAAGGAAGTTGCATAGACAATATGTGAACTCTTTGCATCTCGTTATGACTAGCCTAGTATCGAATTGAGTCTCTTGTGATGATCATTGCACACTAGGGAAAGTGTGGAGTCTTGTTTGATTATAGTGTCAATAGCTAGTGTAATGAGCTTACTTTGAACCATGCATGATAGATCCTAGAATTTGCCCCATTGGTCCGGTCAACTAAGTGATGCTATCTCTTGATATGATATTAGACAAATTCTAAGAGTGTGAAGCAATTTGATGTATACCTCTTTTGTGACCTACCTTGTGAGTGTGTGAACCACTTTTGAACACCCCTTGAGCCTTACCTTTCTTTGGAAGAAACTTGATGAAAACTAGAACTTTCTTTATCCATCACCCATAATCTTCATGAAGTTGTGGTTAGTTGAATAGCCAACTTAGGCCATAAGCCTTAGTTGGGGGTGTGGTGAAAATAAAAAGATAATTCAAGAAGTGCAAGGAAAGTCTCTTCTTACCCATGGTTTTATGAAAAATGGAACCCCTCCATATAAAAAAAAAGAGAAAGAAAAAGAAAAAGAATGAAAAAGAAAGTCGTAGAATAAAGTGCAAAAGAAATGGGGTTCCCAAAAAAAAATCATGGAAAGTGAATAATAGGATGACTTATGAGCATTAAAGAAAATGATGAAGCAAAAGGAAAGGAAGTGTTGTGAACCCCACATTTTATGAGGATAAAAGTCACCGAGCCTAAATGACCATACCTTTGCACTCAGCCCCATTACAAGCCTTGAAAAGATCTTTTTGATCTTGAGTGAGCTGAAACAAATGTTGATCGGAAAATACGGGCAAACCTATGGGTGAAAGCATGCATTGTGTTCATCTTTATGAGTGTGAGCGTTGCATCTGATTCCGATACTTTAAATTGTGAACCCTTGTGCGAATATGGAATCATTCTTTCTGTGAGGGCATTTGAACACTATAGTTGAGCTTGAATTTGCATTTGAAGCAAGTATTGTGAGCATGCGACTCTTTGATATTGGTGAGTCACAACTTGAATCTTTGAGTGCACGTTTGAGCTGTGCATAAGTAAATTGAGTATTGTTGTGTGCATTCATGATCGAGTCTTGTGTAGCACTGTTCAATACACCCTTTTTGAACGACTGAACTTGAGTTTGCTTGAGGACAAGCAAAAGTTTAAGTTGGAGGTGTTGATGAGTCCACGATTTGGACTCATTTAGGGCTATATTTTAATAGAAATTGTGTCCTCAAATGCTTATTTTATCTCAATATCTGATGAAAACACTTAAATTTCAGGTATTTGAAGTTTGAAGGAAAGCATGGACACTACGTCGCAAAAAGGAACGAAAAGACTGAAAAGAACGAAGAAATGAAGGCCTGAGGATCGCCGAGTCCACTTGGCGAGTCGCCACATGGTCCTACTTCGCCTTTTGTTCCAGTGTGCTGAGCCTTGAAGGAAAGGATCAAGTCGGCAAAAAAAGGAAACAGTCGACGCATCGCCGAGAAGTTCCGCGAAGCAGTACCATGTCACCCAATGACCCAGAGCACGACGATGCTAAAGGTTGGTGCAAGACGACGATGAACTACACCAAAAAGTGAATCACCGAGTTGATCGGTGATTCCGACTAACGATGCCAAATGATCCGCTGCAGCACAAATCAATGAAATCTATAAATACTAGTTAGAGTTGTAGTTTTAAGAGTCGAACAATTATTATAATTTTCATATAGAATGGTACTTTTTGATATTTTTGCTCTGAGTTTGAGAGGGTTTTGAAAACTTGAAGAAGAAGAGGATTTCATCACCAAGGATTTGGACTTGGGTCTCTTGGATACTTCATTCTTGGCTATTAAGAAGACTTAAATCTTCATACCTATTTGAATGCAAGCTCATTTAGGTATAAATTTATATCTCTTGATGTGTGGCTACCCCAATTCTTGGGGTGTGATTTAGCGAATATGGGTTAAGATTGTTGTTGGGTATTGCTTGCTGATAGATTGGATGTAGTTTAATGGTGATTTTGTCTAGTAGTTGTGGATGAATTTAACAAATTTGTAGTTGCAAATACAAGTTTATTTATGTGTTTTCGGCTTGCTCGAGAGAGAAGTCGCGAAACCAAGACTACTAGATTGATGGCCTAAGGAGTGGGTCGACATGAGGTTCAGCTCGAGAGAGTGAACCCTAGTCCCATATCCTAACACTCAGCTCAAGAGAGAGAGTGGGCTAAGGCGTAGATTGGTCTTCATGCGGCAAGTGGGTGTCCGAGAGGAACCCATTTGAAACGTGGTAAGTTGCTCGAGAGAGAACTTATTCCCACATAAAGTTTAGCCTAGTCACTATTACTCTATAAATTTTCTATCGAAAGCATGTACCCAATAATTTAGATTAACCTATATTCCGGTTACATCCTAAGAATCACCCTCTCATTGCTTAGAAATCCTTGTTAATTTTGTTGTTTTTACTTACTAGTGACAAAACCCCCATTGTTAATTGACACTCTTGTGCCCTTCTTTAATTTACAATGTTTTTAATCGTTAACGTCTTTAGCTACGACTAGTTAGAATTAAATTTTATTTTTCTATTAATTCTCAAAACCACTCCCTTGGGACTCGACCCCAACCCTTGGTTGGGTTATTATACTATTTCATGATCGTAGACACTTGCATTGGAAGTTGTGTCATTGATTACGATGGATCATTTTCATTCGTCCTATGGATATACATTCAAATCCTTTCGATGGACCATCTTCATTCGTCCTACAGATGGTCATGCATTTATATCCTATCGATGAATCATCTTCATTGGTCCTACCGATGGACATGCATTTATATCCTACTGATGAATCATCTTCATTCATCGTGTCGTAAAGGATGCTACTTTTTTCTTTAATTTTGTCTCTACTAATGACCTTTTGTTTTTAGAGAAACATTCAAGAGGATGCATTCTCAATTAAGCCATAGGTGTGGACTACATCAACAAAGATGCAACACAACGTGGAACCTTTTGGAAGCAAGTTGAGTATCGAATTCCACCACATTCTAGCCACACTTTTATATGAAGGTCATGTGTTTGGTAAAATTTGGGTTTGTCAATTTTCATTGTCCAAGATTTCTTTCATCAATCTTATCCAACGAAAGGGACAGCTGTTGACACCCAATTTTTGCCTAATATTTTTTCAAAAACTTTCAAGTTTTATTTATTTAATAGTTCAAAATATATTTTTTATAATTTTAAATAATTTTATCGATAACTATCATTATTTGTCAAAATTTAGGATTTTTTATCAGTTAATTTTAAATACATTATTTTTGTGACAGCTGGTTGAATACGTTCAAATATTTGTTCATTTTTTATTAAATTATTATTTCTGTTAAATTACATTTTTTACATGCTATTGGTTACGTTTATTACATTGGTTAATATTGATTTTAGTAGTTATATTTGTCAATATTCATTTTGATATTTTGCACAGTTTAGAAATTCATTCAAATATAGATAAGATTTTGTATACGAATATTTTATTAACTAGTGGTTTCGGCCCATGGTTTTTAGATAATGATATTGTACAATAGATGGTTTATAATTTTCAATTTAATCTATTTCTTAGTCATTAAGTTAGGTGTGGTCTGTGGTGAAAAATTCCAAAATGTGTGAAACCCTAAGATATTTTTCTATCATATTCTCAAAGTTGCCGCTACCCTCCTTCCTCATCACCTCCCAAACTTCATTTTCGGCCAGTATCAACCAGCAAATAACAACCAAACGACCCCCCAAACTAGTGAACAAACACATTCATTACTCCTCCCTTTTTCTGCCAGCAAACACCACTTGAAACCACCCAAAAAACCCATTAATTTTCTTTTTCTTCCCTCTGCTAACGCCACCACCAGCGAGCCAGCTTCAACCTCAAACAACCAGCAGCTCCCAACTCTAACCCAGTCGTTCTCCTTCTTCCTCCACACCGGAGCACAACCCACGGAGCGAACGAGCTTTGAGCTCGCTAACACACCAAATACCCTACCCAAAACCCATTAGATCTGCCATCTCCGGCGAGACCCATCACGAAACAACACTGCTGCAAAATTGAGCTCCGGCGAAGAGCACCTAGATGTATAGTTCCCCTCCCCTTTCCCCTTTGTGATTTTCCTCTTCTTCTTTTTTCAGATATTTTAGCACAAAAAATGGATGAGCTCCAGCGAACTACTATCTTCAAGTTTTTGATTCCGAAGAACTGGAACAAATCAGCCAACAAAATTCAAACATACGAGAAACTCCAAGCTCTCAAACCACTGCATCGTTGCTCTACTCTTCTTCAGAGAACTGGAAGGCCATCAAAAATGGTAAAATTTCTTTTCTTCTCCATTTTTTTCATTATGTTTCTCTGTTTATTTACTGGTTTATGTTGGTTTATTTTAAATAAAATCAAGTGTGAAGCATGTCAATTTTTAATTATTTGTTGCTAACATTATTTAAGTTGTTGTTTTGATTATTTTTATTTTTGTTACAGTTTGGTGTGCAAAATATCCCATTTTTATTACTTTTGTCATAAATTTTACTATCTGTTTATTGTTGTTACTTAGTTTTATTGTTGTTCAACAATACTATATTTTTATTATGTTGTTATGCTACTGGTGGTTTCTTTTGATTATTATATGATTTATTTATTCTCTATTATTATTATTATTGTTGTTGTGTTGTTGATGTTGTTATTTTTATTCTTATTCTTATTCGTTCCCTTCAAAGTTTAGTGTTTTCCCAAGATTCTTGTCTTAATTGTTGGCATGTTTGCCTTATTTTATTGTTTATTTTGAATTGTCTAGAGGTTGTTAGCAATTTACTATTGATCTATTTTTAAAGATATTGTTGTTTTTGTTTAAATTCAATGTTGCTTTCTGTTTGTGTATCATTTTTCTTCTAAGATATTTTGTTGAAATAATGTTGAATATTGTATATTAAATTGGCCAATGAAAACACTCCCGTCAATTTTTTAGGCCTCCATATTTTAAAAGATGGAAATTTAGTTTAAGTTAATATATTTTGTTTATTAAAATTGGCCGATAAAGAAATTACCGTCGATTTCCAAGGCCTCCCATGTAAATAAGACGGATTTTTATTTTTAAGTTATTATTTGATTCATTTATTTTTATTCATATTTATTTATTACTAACACTTTTACTAAGTGTCTTTACAGGTATTCAGAGTTGCTTCCCATTGAAGCTATTCAAACAATATTTTTGATTAATTAGTATATATATTATTGATGTTAGGCAAACTTAGGTCGTTTATTATATTATTGTTTTATTTTATTACCTGTGAATATTTCATGTTTATTATACTTGTATATTGTTTTATCTCCTCCTCAATTTGAAAAAAGTTAATTCAGTCGAGACCCACAATTGTGGATTTCGAATGATGCCTAACACCTCCCTTCGGAATAACTTGAACCCCTTACCTAGAATATAATGGTTTCGTAGACTACTTAAATGATTTTCTAGTTTTCCTAAAATTAGGTGGCGACTCCTTTAAAATTCGTTTATTCTTTAAAAAAATTGAAATTGAATTAATTGATTAATTTTTAATCACCACGGCGTTTCTCCTTATTTGAATAAAGTAGGGATGTAAACAAAATGGCGACTCCGCTGGGGATATAGAGGTTCTAATCATTATGAGTTTATTTTTTGGAATTGAGGAACATTTTCTTTTATTATGTTATACCTTGTATTTTGTATATTTGATTGATTATTTGTGTATTGAACTTGTTGTTTATTTATTTAACTGTATTATTATTGTCATTGCATTTCATGACATAATTTTCGTCAAATGACAAATAGAATGCATTAGGACAAAGGCGGTTACGTGGCTTTCCACGGCTGTCCTTCAAAAAAGCACATTCGATTTTTTTTGAAGTGATAAACGAATAATTGGCTTGTGGTCATCCAATGTCGTTTATTATAATTCACCTCGTAGTTTATTCAACTCGGGTAACCAAGTCTTATCAAATACCACTCTTAGTCAGCTAGTAATAGAGCGATGCCAAAACCTTGAATTTAACGCATTTGCTTGATACGAGTCAACCCTCAAGGCACATTTGTATAACACATGCATTCATTGTTTGTGGGTTATGCAATATATCTTTTATATGTGAATATATTGTAGGATCGTCCATTATTTCACAGTTTCTTTTTAGAGCTTCATAGACATAAATATCAAGTCATTTTCAAGTCACATTTACCTTTTGAGTTGTATTTTTGGAAGCTTGAATGTTATAGCTCGTCCAGAGCGACAATGGAGAAGAGAACTCACGAAAAATGAGTCTTTGGATTTCACAAGACAATAATAACCCGTCGAAAAGACAAATCAGGGGAGTCTTTGACTATGAGGTTACACTCATTTATTTTTTGTTATGTATTTTGCATGTCGGCCCTACTTTCACACATTTCTCATATTTTTTCAGGGAAATCGTCCCCGACAACTGTCGGGGATGGTGATAATAATGTATAGTTCTTGGGAATAATTGGGAGTATACAAAGTTTGAAGAGACACCCAAAAAAGAATACAACAATAAGTGGTTACTGTAAAAATTAAGAGACCACATTCAACAGATACTACAAAAGGTCGACAGTTAAGATGATACAAGTATTGCTCTGAGTTTTTCTAAATTTTAAAATTGTTTTATGCAACATCTCAACGAACTATGCGAAACTGATTCTCATCTCGATGAGATACATAGGTTTCCCTTCTTGGACTCGGTATACATTTTTTAAAGTTTTTTTTTAAAAAATTATGTGCTTATTGTAGGGCCTTATCTGAACGAACTACGCGCACCTGATTCTCATCTCAATGAGATATGTAGGCAGCCCTCCTTGGGTTCGGTATTCATTCTTTTAAATTCAAAAAAAATAATCAGATAGTTTGTGCATATTTTCAAAGACATATCTGCATGAACTACGCACACCTGATTCTCATCTTGATGAGATACATAGGCAGCCCTTCTTGGGTTCAGTAATTATTCTTTAAAAAAAAACATTGTATACATATTATAAAAGTCATGTCTTCAGCTCAAATGGGACCAATGCAGTTAGGAATATGTAAAAATATGTGATATGATGGAGAGGACTGACTTTGTGGTAAACTATAGACTCTTTTGGTACCTCTCATATGTACTTTTGTGATGCTTGAAAATTCTCTTGCAGACATTCAAGATAAGAATAAAACCAACCTCATGGTCTCATGTGCATGGTGTTGAGAGATTTTAGATCAAATTCAATTGCATTGCACTGATGATCTAGAACTTGGCCTGAATGTTTTTCTAGGAGAAATCTTGAGTAATGTTTGATTTGGGAAAGGTTTGTAGGCCTTTTTTTACCCGATTGTGCCTTTCAAAGCCTACCAAATGACATTAATCCCTAGATTTCTCTACTTTGAGCCTGGAGCATTTTCTTTGAACAACCACATCTTAGCCATTACCCTTTTGAGTGCTTACGTGCACTATCCCTCTCCTTGCCCAACTTTCTTGAGCGCACCAAATATGTGCATATTATAAGAGGAGATCCAGTTTTTAAGTTGCCAAATCCAAAAGATATTAAGTCTCCCAATGTCAAGAAAGCAAAAACGACTTCTAGGAAAAGAACAAAAAAAATGTTGAAAGAAATAAAGAAATAAAAACAAACAAACTACAAGGTTAATGAAAGACGAAAAGGAAAACACTCCAACAAAAGAGAAGAAAAATTCAAAAGGAAGGGGTGAAATAAAAAAAAAGTCCCAACAAATAAGGACTCAAAAGAGTTTGAAACAAAAGAACGAGGTGAAAAATGAAAAGCTCCAAGAAATAAGAATTCAAAAGAAGTCGAAAAAGGGGAGACAATAGAGAGGATCAAAAGCCAAAGGCGTATCAGCCGTTAAAAGCACAAATTCAGTGTGACGCTCAAGGATAAACTAAGTCACTCTTATTCCATATAAATATCCTACCCATCCCTAAGCCTACATTACAAGCCAATGACAAGCCCTACATGATCTCATTCCAAATATTCTCACATTAGTGGAGATTTACATAAGGGTCAAGCATATGATATCACAGTTGCATGCATTGAACATTTTTGTGAGTGTGACTGCACTTTAAAAAATGTCCTCAAATCAAACGCTTCAAATATGTGTGAAATAGGACTATTCTTTGTTGTGAGGGCACTTGAAACACGAGGATTGATACAATTCAAAACCTTTGTTTGAAGCAAGATGAACAAATCTTATTGATACTTAAGTATGTTTGAGGTAACACTTGAAGTTATTTGATTTACCTTGAATTTGATCTTAGTTAGAAAAAGAGAGAAAAAAATAAGAATGGAAATTTACATGCGATCCTAACTCATGTACCAATTGTAGTCAAGACTTACTGTCTCTTCATATTCTTTATTTTTTTAAAAAAAAGTGAGCAAACACTCGGCCTTTAACATATTTCTAAAGCATTATTTAGATTCTTTCCTTTAAAAATAATAATTTGCATTTTCCTTTTTGGGTTGTCCGTCCTCGTAATGTGACATATCTTTTATCTTTAGGCTTTGAATATCGCAAGGAATATCATTTTCCTATTTCATCATGTTCATATTGTACATTCTCTACTGATGATCTTGTCTCATATTCTTTGTAGTATTCATCATCTACATGATTCGAACTACATTTGACCTGATTCCTGGCTCAACAGGATATGTAGGCGCCACGACGACTCGGTCATGTACCGAATATGATTTTCTATTTTCCTTGTAATAAAAACTGGGACAAATCTTTTGAGAATATCTCAAAAATTCACAATAAAGATGCTATCTCTAGCAATTCAAGATTGGAGATCATTTTGAAATTTGCCAAGAGTTCTAACTGGGATAGAATTTTTGAGGAAGACCTCAAAAATTCCACCACATACTGTCAAAAACTTGATAGTCAACTTCAAATGATCTGGTATCACTCGAAGTTCCAAGTCAACTTCAAAATCTCCAATATTGCCATAATGGAGCAGAATAAATTCAGGATGCAAGCCATCAACTCCTCGTTCAAATCCCCCAGTAAGACATGAGTCACAATGAACCCAAAGGGGTCAAGAGCAAAATGATGGTTTCTCACATGTGTCAAAGTGATCAGTCATTTTGTACATATTCTCTTTGAAACAATCTTTTCTCATGGTTTCTTGACTAAGTCGCTAGCTAAGGCGACATTGTGTCTACTAATCGTTCCTTTTCAAGTACAGGATCATGTGAACGCATTGAGAGGATGACACTTTCAAGACAATCATCGAGCCATCCACCTCGTTACAGTGGACAATCACTATGCCATCCACCTCGTTACAGTGAACAATCACTGAGCCATCCACCTCGTTACAGTTGGACAATAATCGAGCCATCCACCTCGTTACAGTTGGAAAATCGAGTCATCCACCTCATTACAGTGGACAATCATCGAGTCATTCATCATTTGCATTTTTCATTTACCAAGAGGGTCATTGCATTTTTCATATCTCGAAAGGGTCATTGCATTTTTCATATCCCAAAAGGGTCATTGCATTTTCATTTACCAAGAGGGCCATTGCGTTTTCATTCGCCGAGAAGGCCATTGTATTTAAGTCGCATCTATTCGGAGGTGAAGAATGTGCACCATATCTATTCCACGTTCAAGTCGGAGGAAACTTACGTTGAAAGATATTTACATTTAAGTCACATCTATTTGGAGGTGAATGATGTGCATCTTATCTATTCCGCGTTCAAGTCGGAGGAGACTTGCGTTGAAAGATATTTGCATTTAAGTTGCATCTATTCGGAGGTGAAGGATGTGCACCGTATCTATTTCACGTTAAAGCCGGAGGAGGCTGGCATTGAAGGATATACATTCAGATCCTACCGATGGATCACTTTCATTCGTCCTACCGATGGACATACATTCATATCCTATCGATGGATCATTTTCATTCGTCCTATAAACATACATTCATATCCTATCGATGGATCATTTTCATTCGTCATATGGATATACATTCAAATCCTTCAGATGGACCATCTTTATTCGTCCTACCGATGGTCATGCATTTATATCCTATCGATGGATCATCTTCATTCATCCTACCGATGGACATACATTCATATCCTATCGATGGATCATTTTCATTCGTCATATGGACAATCATTCATATCCTATCGATGGATCATTTTCATTCGTCCTATGGATATACATTCAAATCCTTTCGATGGACTATATTCATTCGTCCTACCGATGGTCATGCATTTTTATCCTACCGATGGATCATTTTCATTCGTCCTACCGATGGTCATGCATTTTTATCCTACCGATGGATCATTTTCATTCGTCCTACCGATGGACATACATTCAAATACTACCGATGGATCATTTTCATTCATCCTATCGATGGACATGCATTCAGATCCTATCGATGGATCATTTTCATTCGTCCTATCGATGTACATACATTCATATCCTATCGATGGATCATTTTCATTCGTCCTATGGACATACATTCATATAATATCGATGGATCATTTTCATTCGTCCTATGGATGTACATTCAAATCCTTCCGATGGACCATCTTCATTCGTCCTACCAATGGTCATGCATTTATATCCTATCGATGAATCATCTTCAATGGTCCTACCGATGGACATGCATTTATATCCGACCGATGAATCATCTTCATTCGTCGTGTCGTAAAGGATGTTACCTTTTTCTTTAATTTTGTCTCTACTAATGAGTTTTTGTTTTTCGAGAAACATGCAAGAGTGTTCGGCCAAAATCAGATTTTTCAATTTTCATTGTCCATGATTTCTTTCATCAATCATATCCAACGAAAGGGACAACTGTTGACACCCAATATTTGCCTAACATTTTTTTTAAATTCGTAATTTTTAAGTTTTATTTATTTAATAGTTCAAAATACATGTTTTATAATTTTAAATAATTTTATCGATAACTATCATTATTTGTCAAAATTTAGGATTTTTTATCAGTTAATTTTAATTACATTATTTTTGTGACAGCTGATTGAATACGTTCAAATATTTGTTTATTTTTTATTAAATTATTATTTCTGTTAAATTGTATTTTTTACATGCTATTGGTTACGTTTATTACATTTTTTAATATTGATTTTATTAGTTATATTTGTTAATATTCATTTTGATATTTTGCACAGTTTAGAAATTCATTCAAATATAGATAAGATTTCGTATACGAATATTTTATTAACTAGTGGTTTCGGGCCATGGATTTTAGATAATGATATTATACAATATATGATTTTTAATTTTCTATTTAATATATTTCTTAGTCATTAAGTTGGGTGTGGTCTGTGGTGAAAAATTCCAAAATGTGTGAAACCCTAAGATATTTTTCTATCATATTCTCAAAGCTGCCGCTACCCTCCTTCCTCATCACCTCCCAAACTCCATTTCCAGCCAGTATCAACCAGCAAATAACAACCAAACGACCCCCCAAACCAATGAACAAACACATTCATTACTCCTCCTTTTTTCGGCAAGAAAACACCACTTGAAACCACCCAAAAACCCCATTCATTTTCATCTTCTTCCCTCTGCTCATGCCACCACCAGCAAGCCAACTTCAACCTCAAACAACCAGCAGCTCCCAACTCCAACCCAGTTGTTCTCCTTCTTCCTCCACACCGAAGCACAACCCACGAAGCGAACGAGCTTCGAGCTCGCTAACCCACCAAATACCTGACCCCAAACCCATCAAATCCGCCATCTCCGGCGAGACCCATCACGAAACAACACTGTTGCAACCACCAGATCGAACCAGACACAAAAAAACAACCAAATGAACCCCCAAACCCCATGAAAACAGACCCAACAGCCACACCTAAAACAAGAAGCCACCCATCAACAAACCTCTAAGCTTTGTCAAACAATGAGCTCCAAGCTCTAAAAAACCAACGACCAACAACTCAGAATAATACAAAACCCGACCCAAAAATCCCATTTGTTTTCTCTCACATTTTCCAGTTAACAACAATAACTATAGATCCGACAATAACCTCGAATCACCGAGCTTCGGCGAAGAGCACCCAGATGTATAGTTCCCCTCCCCTTCCCCCATATGATTTTCCTCTCTTTTTTTCCAGATATTTTAGCACAAAAATGGATGAGCTTCAGCGAACTACGAGATTCAAGCTTTTGATTCCGATGAACTGGAACAAATCAACAAACAAAATCCAAACCTACGAGAAGCTCCAAGCTCTCAAACAACTGCATCGTTGCTCTGCTCTTCTTAAGAGAACTGGAAGGCCATAAAAAATGGTAAAGTTTTATTTTCTTCTCCATTTTTTTCATTATGTTACTCTGTTTATTTAATGGTTTATGTTGGTTTATTTTAAACAAAATCAAGTCTGAAGCATGTCAATTTTTAATTATTTGTTGCTAACATTATTTAAGTTGTTGTTTTGATTTTTTTTATTTTTGTTACTGTTTGGTATGCAGAATATCCCATTTTTATTACTCTTGCATTAAATTTTACTATGTGTTTATTGTTGTTCAACAGTGCTATATTTTTATTATGTTGTTATGATACTGGTGGTTTCTTTTGATTATTATATGATTTATTTATTCTCTATTATTATTATTATTATTGTTGTTGTTGTTGTTATTATTATTGTTGTTGTTGTTGTTATTATTATTATTATTATTGTTGTTGTTGTTGTTGTTCTTATTCTTATTCTTATTCGTTCCTTTCAAATTTAGTGTTTTCCCGTGATTCTTGTCTTAATTGTTTACATGTTTGCCTTATTTTATTGTTTATTTTGAATTGTCTCGAGGTTGTTAGCAATTTACTATTGATCTATTTTTAAAGATATTGTTGTTTTCGTTTAAATTCAATGTTGCTTTCTGTTTGTGTATCATTTTTTTTCTAAGATATTTTGTTGAAATAATGTTGAATATTGTATATTAAATTGGTCAATGAAAAAACTCCCCGTCGGTTTTCGATGCCTCCACATTTTTAAAGACGAAAATTTAGTTTAAGTTAATATATTTTATTTATTAAAATTGGCCGTGAAGAAATTACCGTCGATTTCCAAGGCCTCCCATGTAAATAAGACGGATTTTTATTTTTAAGTTTTTATTTGATTCATTTATTTTTATTCATATTTATTTATTACTAACACTTTTACTAAGTGTCTTTACAGGTATCCGGAGTTGCTTCCCATTGAAGCTATTCGAACAATATTTTTGATTAATTAGTATATATATTATTGATGTTAGGCAAACTTAGGTTGTTTATTATATTATTATTTTATTTTATTACTTGTGTATATTTCATGTTTGTTATACTTGTATATTATTTTTTCTCCTCCTCAATTTGAAAAAAAATGAATTCAGTCGGGACCCACAATTGTAGATTTCGAAGGATGCCTAACACCTTCCCTTCAGAATAACTTGAACCCCTTACCTAGAATCTAATGATTTCGTAGATCACTTTAATGGTTTTCTAGTTTTCCTAAAATTAGGTGACAACTCCTTTAAAATTCGTTTATTCTTAAAATTCTTTTGAAATTGAATTAATTGATTATTTTTTAATCACCACGGCGTTTCTCCTTATTTGAATAAAGTAGGGATGTAAACAATCTTTGAGCATGTTTTGTTGTGAAATTTTTTAAAAAGATTTATTTGTTTTTAAAGTAAAAAATATTAAAAATTAGTGTTGTACTTAGTTATGAATAACAAATTAGAATTTTTTTTGACATTTTTTGAGTATTTTAAAGTGGAAAAAAAAATTAAAATATACTTATGTTATTTTTTTCAATTTCTTGAAAATTATGAAATTTTATGTCCAAATGTATTTTTCAGAGAAACACTTAAAAAAAAGACTTGGTCAAATTATCATAATACTTTAAAAATCCCTATACATTTTAAGTACGGCAATATATGCAAAAAATTAATATTTAAAAAAAAAGGGATGTGAAGTCTCGATATATACGATTAAGGTACTATACATAGGGTTGTTCATGGTTATTGTTAAAAAACCAAGATGAACCGCAATTCGAACCAAATTGATTAAAAAAACCGATATTTGGTTTGATTTGGTTTTAAATTTTAAAAACCGATACTATTTGGTTTGGTTTTGGTTTTACTAAAAAATAACTGCAAAAATAACCAAATCGAACCGATAAATTATATATATAAATTTTATAATTATTTATATATCATTCATAAATAAAATATAAATATTTTGTTAAATTTTAAGTAACTTAGGTCTTTAACTTTATCATTTTCTCAAGTCCAACACTTAAATTCTAGTCCATCTATTAGAATCATAAGTCCAAGTCCATCAAAATTCATTACTTTAGTCTTTACCTACCATATCTTTCATAAGATAGTTACACCTTCTCTTAATTGAATCACTTTGTTCGTGCAATGATAACTTTAGTATTGTTTAATTGCTTAATTGAACCGACAATAGTTTTTCGGTGGATTACTCATGTACTAGGTTTTTGTGTCTATCAAGATACGCATGTCCTCAAAAATTTATTACTTTCAAACCGAAAAAACCAGAAAAACTGAACCAAACCGAACCAAACCGTCAATAACCAAACCGACAGTTATTTTTTTCATTTGGTTTGGTTTGGTTTTAGATATTTAAAAAACTGACTAGATTGGTTTGGTTTTGGTTTTAACAGTGTATTATAAATATATTAAAAGTGATCAAGTGAAAAAAAAATGTTATTGCTATAAATGATAAATATTTTTTTAATATAGTATATTTCCGTTAGTTACCCACAAATTGGTTCAAATAAAAAACTATAATATGTAATAGAAGCCCATAAAGGCGTTCTGTTTTACCTTAGACCCTACGAAGTCGTGGTGGGCCATCTGTTGAATGGTAGTCCCCTCGTTTAAGAAAAATAAATCTAGTTTGACTTGGAACGGAGTTTACGAAAAGAAAGAAGACTTTTTAATCTTGTGTTTCTAAATTAAAGTTATGTCAAATGTACCAAAATGTTATTTAATCTTGTAGCCTTAAATATGTCACGTGAAAAGTTGAAGTTAAAGTGTTCCAAAAAAAGAAACGGGTCAATTTTTTTTAAACGGACTAAAAAGGAAACTAGACTATTCTTTTTGAAACGAAGGGAGTATTTTACTACTAAAGTGAACCAATTTGGGTTGTGAGTCGTGACATTTGACAGAGGCAGACCCACCTATAAGGTATGGGTGCACGTGCATCCGTTAACTTTGGGGGAAAATCATGTGTATATATGTTTATCTATCTTGAGAAACTGATAGAAATTAGAATATAGAGTAATTAACAGTGCACATTGTTATGCTACTGGTACATGCCAAAGCTACCACCCGTGAGACTTGGGTTCTAATTCAACTAGACCCTTATTTCATTACTTTTATTTTAAGTTTATCTTAAATGTCATATTTGAGTTAAGATAATGTTAATGCACCCGAAATTTTCAAATCTTGAGTTCGCCTCCATGTGAGTGGGACATCCAGAAAAATAATTTCTTTCAATCATAAATGCAGTGATATAATCCATAATATTTAGACCAACCGTGATAAACTGTAGCCCCTCTCCAGTCTAAGCCTATTGCATACATTCTCTTTCTCTTACTTTAGGAGAAGGAATTAATGGAGGTCAAAATAATACTTTTTCTGTCCCTAATTATTTGTCTATTTTTTTTCTTTGTTCCTAATTATTTATTTATTTTGACAAATCAAGAAATCACAATTTTTTTTACATATTATACCCTCAATTAATTACTTTGAAAAAGTAGAATTTCTTGAAAATCTTTAATTTTTAATTCATCCACTATATAATTAATATGGGTAGAATAATAAACTCACTATATCAATCATTATTTTCTCAATAAATGTGTTAATTCAAAAGTGGACAAGTAATTAAAGATAACGAGGTACAATTATGTTTGGCCCTCGAGGCAGGTTGAAGAAAGAGATCATTTATTTCTAAACAACCAACCAGTATCATGTCACGTAGAAATATGTCACTATTATGCAAGATGCAAGGGGGACACCCTCTATGCCCCACTCTAATTTTTTTACATATTATACCCTCAATTAATTACTTTGAAAAGATAGAATTTCTTGAAAATATTTAATTTTTAATTCATCCACTATATAATTAATATGGGTAGAATGATAAACTCACTATATCAATCATTATTTTCTCAATACATGTGTCAATTCAAAAGTGGACAAGTAATTAAAGACAACGAGGTACAATTATGTTTGGCCCTCGAGGCAGGTTGAAGAAAGAGATCATTTATTTCTAAACAACCAACCAGTATCATGTCACGTA
>JAJOOS010012768.1:0-13195 GCA_029582725.1 Solanum chiquidenum
AACTTGTTTTTGGTGTGTTTTTCTATATCTAAAATACTGTTTTGTTGGTGAAATAAGTATATTTAATTCTAAAATTTGTTGATATATATAGATAATATGAGATAATAAAATCTTTAATAAGGATTTCTTAAGTTTTAGCTTAAATATGATAAAAAAAAATCACACTTGAATACGGAATATAAATTGAAGAGAGAGGAAAATATAGAACTTGTATTAATTATTGCAGTTTAGACTTTTAATTACATGTTTTGATTTTTGGGTGATGTATATTTCTTTTGCTACAATTTCTGACAACAATATATAATATGCATTGTTTTACAACCATATTTATTCTTCCCGAATTTATACCCATTGGATACTAATTTTATACTTTTTTATTTTTTGTCTTTGTTCTAAAATTTCAAGTTGAATACCAAGTGTATAAATTGGATAAAACATTAACTTATTTTAGATTGTCTAATTTGGTTGAAATATCAGTTATATTTTGTTTTTTTCATTTTCAAGTGGGATATCTGTTGGATACCAATTGAATACAACATTAACTTGTTTAGGTTGTATAATTTGATTGAAATCTCAACCACATGTTGATTTTTCAATTTTCCAATGGGATATCAATTCAATACTAAATTTATACAATTTGGAGACAATATTAACTAGTTTTACGTTGGCTATTTCAGTTGAAATCTCAATTACATATTTTTTTTTTCAATTTTACCACTGGGACGTCAGTTGGATACCAAATGTATACCAATTTCATACTAAAATTTGACTTAATTTTTCCAGTCAATATCAATCGCGTACAAACATTACCTATTTTTTTAGTATACATTTGAAAAACACTGAATACACAAATGATTAACTAGCACACATAATAAATATTCTGAAATTATAATTCATTAACTTAAAAGACAAAATAAATCAAAACATGAGTTTGCCACAATAAAACAACCAAATCAAAATAAAAATAAACTATGTCTTTTTTTCAGAAGGGTAATTTGAACATGTCTTCCTATTGTGTTCCTCCCGACGACATGTACTGCACGTAATCTTAGACCTCTTTAATTTCACATTAGTAAACCATTTACACGCTGTGGTCTCCCTACAGTTCTTTTTGAACCAGGCGATAATAATTTTTGCTCCGACACTTTTTGAATTGCATATTTTTCTGTTTCATCATAAATTATTGTGTCAATATTATATCATACAAAAGTACAAATAACTTTTATACATATGGTATATCAATATACAAATTTCATACCATTTTTATGCTAACAAAATTCATACAAAAGTAAAAATACATATGTTATTTTAAAACAATTTCATATGTTATTACAGAATACAAAAGTAAAAACACATATGTTATATCAGTATACAAATTTCATACAATTCTTATTCACATATTTCTTACCTATTTCATGCCAAAAATTATCAATTATTTATACCAGGATCATGCCACTAGAATACCAAAATAATTCCAACTTAGAAACATTAATTGTCATTTCTTTAATAAACAGTATACCAAATTCATTACATTATTATTCTCAAAATTCATTACAATATAATGCCAAAAAAAAATTCAATCAAACCAAAAATCGTACCAAAACGTTATCGATTGTCATACATGCTTGGTAGTATAAGTATACAAATTCCAAAGAAACAATTATCTATTTTTTTAACCAAAAATATATGCATTAGACAAATAATGAACAAATTCAATGTTCATACCAAAATATAACATTATACATTTTTTTAAAAACGCCATAATTCAAATTATTATACACAACAAAAAATCTGAAATCAGTATACAAATTTCATATAATTATTATGCACATTTTTCATACCTATTTCATGCCAAAATTATATCCATTTCATGACATAAGTCGTCACTTTTTCACAGCAGAATCATGCCACTATAATACCAAAATAATACCACTTTTAATTATTAATTGTCATTTATTAGACAAATAGTATACGAAATTCATTCAAATATAATTCTTAAATCGTACCAACATGGAATAATCAATATACCAAATTCAAATAAATTTTATGTAATTTTTTAACCAGAAACATACAAAAAAAATGAATGTTCAAACAAAAATCTATACCAATTTCAATTTTTTTTATGTAATTTCAAAAGTGAATATTCATACAAAAAACGCCATAAGTAAAACTATTATCCACAAACAAAATCTGATTTTTTTCTTCAGAATCACTGTTCATAATTTTTTTGAACGTTTGGTTTGTATTACAATACACATAAAAAGTCGCAAAGAACACTAACCTGAAGGATCCCATCTACCACCATGTTTTATTAATACTAATAAGAGGTCGTCCAGAAAATAAAGATTATTGAATAAAAACGAATATGAATTAGATGAGAGTGACAAGGTTTCTGGAAAAAAATGGATGAAATCAGAATTTTTAATTAATTTTAACAAATTAGAGTGAAATAAGTAAACTAAATATTCTTAATTAGTTTAAATTTCCTTAATTTATGCTAATTAGTAATTATCTTCAATCAATTCAAATTAAACTAACACACTTATTTCCATTTTTTTACCTTCCTTTTTTCAGAAACGAATTAATTTATTTTTTATCTTTTTATTTTTTTCAAAACAAATTTTTACAATTATTTAAAAAAAACTTTTTTTTTAAGAAACTGTTACAACCTGAAATTTTTTATTGTTACAACTTAAAAGTTTAATTCTACTGCTATAACTTGAAAATATTAGTCTAATATATGTCATATATGAAATTTTCACTTTAATTAATCTGCCTAACGCTAGAAGATAATATTCATATCAATATTATTAACGTTTTGTGCACTTCTAATTGATTCTTTTTCATGTATATGCAATAATTTCTTACATTTCTCTCAAATTGTACTTCTTCATTCTTAATTTATGTGTCACAATTTGAATTTCAAAATTTAAATAATTTACTTTAGACCATGAATTCTTGAATGAAATCTTAAAATTAATGGTTTGAATTTCAACATAAATTTAATATATTCTATCTTGCATAAATATGTAATCCGCCCAGTCATAGATCAAGCAATTCAATATCCTTGGAGGTAGTCCAACTACATAAGAATCGAAATACACAGGAATTTTAACATAGTTTCTCAGGCTGCATGGTGATTTATTTTACCTGAGCAAAGGGTCTGTCAAGAACCTAATACATACTATTATTAAGCTCATGTGTCAACTAGTTCTAACTGGGTGTGAAGCGCCCTACTTATCAAACTCTTTTCGGGCTGAAAACCACGGCTCATCAGACGGAGTCACTAAGACAAAGACAATAATAGTAGTACAAGATCTGACTGTACCTCGCTCTCAGAACCAAGTCGAGAAGTCATACTAAAATTCCTCTATATTTAAATAAAGCTTAGATCCGTTCATGGTCTATATAAAAGAGAAGTTAGTTATTCGGCATAGATATAATTGTTTAGCCGGACATAGTCACAGCTTCCAGATCAGAGAATAAGTAAAAGAAAGAAAGAATAAAAGAAAGTACCTTGTGGACAAAACACCAAGGCCTATGAAAATACTTGATTTTATTATAATTCCGTTACTCCGGCAAACTTACAGATTACAAAGTTTTACAAAAGAGAGAAGAGAGAGAAGAAGAGAGAAGGGGTTTCTGAAAACCCGTCTTCAACTAAATAAAATGAACATACTTATAGAAAAATAAAAGCATCTATGTACAGTAGTAAGGGGTCCTTATTTGGGTCCTAGTAATAGTATATCTACTGTTGCAACAACGTTTCTACTGTTGATAGTACTTATCTCTAAATCTTATCCTTTAGTTTGGCAAGGAAATCTTTCGCTCTTTTCAGTGTATCTTCTGAAACTGGTCCTTCTGACTCACAGGGTTGAGCTTCGTGGGTATCTTCAGTTGTTTCACTTCCGCATAAATGAGTCTGATTTTACGTAGTGTATGATATTGAGGAGCATATTTCGTCTGACTTCTTCCAAGTAATTACTAATCATTTCACTTTGGTCTCCTTCTTGGTTAGAAATTCTTCTAGCCATATATTTAACAGAAGGGTCTGTGATTATCCCTTTATGAGGAATCGAACTATATTCTTGAATTGTCTGGAAAATTAAATCTAGAAGTTCTTGTCTGTATAAAGACTTTGTTTTAGGATCTTTCTTCATCAATTTGTCCCAAAAGTTGTTATAGTAAGTTCGATATAAGAAGGGATTTTTTTCCTCAGTAAAATCCACCTCTGGAGCCCATTTATGAATCCAGGGAATAGAGAATTCTATAAAGAAGTATATTTGTTCAATTTGCTGCATATAGCAAATATGTTCTTGGTGATATAAATTGTTAAGGTCTGGAGAAACCTTAACCCACTCTTTGTATAACTTGAGAAAGGGTTCTGGCAATATTTTTATTGTTGGCCCGTGGTATGACCACCAATTTAAAAACCAATTTGGAATAGGATTAGCAAATATCTTTGCACATACTTTAATAAACCAGGTATGCTTATGTCTCTCGTTATTATAGTAGAGGACTTTATTAAAAGCCTGAATATAGTCCCAATAAGTAAAATTAGTAGAGATTTTATTAAGGCTAATCTGCCTTTCTTTCATTGAGAAAATACCCCAATCTTCAATCGGAATAATCTGTTTTATAATCATTTTGGAGAAGCTATAAACGTTCTCACTGGTGTTATAACCTGAAAAGTGCTGGAATTCAACACCTGTACTTATTAGTAAATTTTCATAATAAGAACGGGTTTTGTATGACTCACCCGGGAAATATAATCCATTAAGTAAATACCGTTGGAATATCTTCCATGGTTCTTCTTTTCTTTGAATCTCCGAGTTTTCTAAGAGAAATATCAATTCTCTTTTTTCTACCTTTTCATATGATTTAATATCATCAATATCATCTTTAGCTATGGACGCAAAGGTATCACTTTGCTTTTGTGATAAGTAAGCCTGTAATTGAGCATATAATGGTCTATTTTCTGGAATATCTTCCAGATGTACCGATGAGGTCGCTTCTTGAGCTTTTGAGTTTAAATTAAATAAACTCATTCATCCTCTCTGTATAATTGGAGAGTTGGATGAAGATCTGTATGATGATCTTGATGAACTTGGGGAGAATCTTCCCCTTCTTCGTGGGTTATTTCCCTTTCCTCGACCCTTGGTTACCCAAGAAGGGTCCATTCTGCAAACAAAACACTTTGTTATAATTTTAGTTTACATCATAATAATTATTCATATCATCAAAAATGATGATCTCTTCTACAGGAATAAGCTCATTTTGGAATAAATCCATAATCATACCATCTATGATTTTCCAACAAATTAGTTCTTTCATGTCTCGATTAAGAGGAAGAACTTTCAATATAGTAATCTATCATTTTTCAGTAAAGAACAGGGAGATGGGAATACCATCTCTTTCATAGGTTGAACTGTCACTCATTTTGAAGGTATTCTCTAGATAGGAAGTCTGGGAGAGAGTTATCACTTCCCTTCTTATAAAGAATTTCAAAATCAAAAGGGGCTAATTGGGCTTGCCACCTGGCAAATATCAATTTTGAAGCATCATGCTTAAAATATTTATCAAACATATATTTGACCGATTGTGCATCAGTGTTTATAAGAAACTTTTGACTATATAAATCATCTTGAAATTTCAAAACACATTTGACGATGGTTAACATTTCATGGGCCACCGTAGCATATTTTTTCTGAGCATCGCTCCATTTTCCGAAATGAAATCGAATTAAGTATTCAGTTTTCTCATGAGGGTTGATTTGTTTTAAAATTCCTCCGTAACCGATATTAGACGCATCGATCTCAACTATTTTTTGCCAAGCAGGTTAGCAAGAGTTAAACAAGGTAAAGATTGAACACGAAGTTTAATATTCTTTACCAAAGAAGTAAGACTATTAGTCCAAGGTGATTTGTTATCCTTTTTCAGCCTATCATATAATGGGGCTAAATCTCTAGATAGATTTTTGTAAAAAGGGGAAATATAATTTAAACTTCCCAAGAATCTTTGTAGTTGTGCTCGATCTGTAATAACATCAGGAAATTTTGAAGCGAAGTCAATAGATCGCTGAATAGGAGTAATTTTTCCCTGACAAATAAGATTTCCTTAAAATTGAACTTCAGTTTGAAATAAACTCATTTTTTGCTTAGAAATTACCAAACCATTTTGTATGACAATTTTCTTGAAAATGTCCAAATGTTTAAAATGCATTTCAAGAGTCTTTGAATAAACCAAAATGTCATCAATATAAACGATGATGAAATCTAAATAAGGATTGAAAATATCATTCATAATTTTCTGAATTTCAGAAGGAGCATTTTTCAAATCGAATGGCATAACATTCCATTCGTATTGTCCAAATGGGACATTAAATGCAGTTCTATAAGAATGCTCTTTAAATATTTGGATCTGCCAATATCCTGATTTTAAATCAAATTTTGAAAATATATTGACGTCATATAATCTTGATAGTAGATCCTTTTTATTTGGAATAGGATACCTAATCCATTTTAAATATTTGTTTAAAGGTTTATAATTTATAACCAACTTGGGAACACCTCGTTCTTTTTCAGCGGCATTATTAGCATAAAATGCAGTGCAAGACCAAGGGGATTTAGAAGGTTTGATCAAACCCTTTTGTAACAAATTATCAATCTCTTTTTTGCAGAATTCAACTAATTCGGCATTCATCTGACAAGGTCGAGACTTCGTAGGGATATCATTCTCAGAGAAGTATAATTAATATTTTGATTTTTATAAGAAGCAGAAAATCCTTTAGCATTTATATTAGTAAATGGATAAATAGCATTAATGAAAGGCGTTCCAAGTATAATTGGAGGATATAACTGATTTTTTACTAGGAAAAAGAAATGCGGTATGCATACTTTGTTCTGCGAAATAAGCGTGTTAGGCAATTTTTACTTTATATCTAAAGCATGTCATGACGCAGATTTAACCATATGAGTAGTTTTTTTCAAAAAACTTAGTAGGTACGAGACCTTCTTGAATACAACTAACATCGGCACCGCTGTCAATCATAGCGACATTAGTTATAGAAAATTGATTATCAATTAATATGGTGCAATTAACATAGCATTTATGGGCAGTAACAACTTGCATCATTCCCAAAAACATATCCTTTTAGGGTCAAAGTCAACATATTTTGCAAGAGTATTAATTGTAGGGGTATTTTCATCATCAATACTCTTACCTTTGCTATTAGCAATTTCAATCTGAGTAAGGCGATGATCACAAATCATTTGATTTTGTTTAAGAGATTTGATCTCCTTTTTAAAATTTTAAATTTCTCCTTTTAAATCATCAAACGAAGTATCACGAATAACCACAGGGTGCCTACTAAGTCTAGAATTAACTTCAGACAAGGAATATGGGGCAGAGTATTCAAATTCAAAATTATTTTTTGGTTTCTCAACCGGTTTTGAAGAACTAACACAGTTATCAACCGCAAATTGAATAATTTTATCACGTAAATCATTATCAGTAACTTCTTTTAGAAGTTCGATCATATTGTCAGAAGTAATAGTATGAAAGTTCAAATCTTCGAATTGTGATTGCAATTTATAAAAGAATTCATCATTTTCACAGGAGCAAATATCTCTGTTGCACTTACAAACATTATTAACATCATTAGTAGTAGGTTGCTTAGAACCAGAAGACTCAGAAATATTAACATCGTCTTCTGAATCAGAATCATAATATGAATCCGACCCAGAAGTATAGAAGAAACTATAAATCTTATCACGAACATCTTCATCAAGTTCTAATGATTTAAGCTTTTCAAGCTTGCAATTGGGTGCTATATGTCCAAAATTTCCACATTTATAGCACTTGATCTTGGCGAGTTCCCGTCTAGACCTATTTTTCGTAAATCTATTAGATTTACAATGAGCTTTTCGCTCTTCTCTTTCTTCCCTAGATCTTCATCTAGATCGCTTCTTTCTATAAGGTTTATCAGAAGTAGAATGACTAGAATGTTTATGTTTGGTCTGCTTATTAGAATCAGGTAATCTAAACTGGGTACAAAAATCTCCCATTTGAGATCTTTCTCTAAGCCTATCTATCTTAAGTTGTCTAGAGAATTTTAATTCATTGCACAAGTTTATACCTTATTGTGTACAAGCTCCTATTAACTTACCGTATGTAAAGGTACTATAAGGAATAGCTCCTTGTTGAGTCCTAAGAGTTTTTCTAACTCTTTCAGCAAATAAAGGGGGCAAACCGTCTATAAACTTTTCTTTCCAATGTTCCAGACCGTTTTCTGGTAATTCCATAACTTTACTTAGATAAGTATCTTTATACCATCTGAATTCTCCTAAATGTCTGCATCGTAAACCATTTAAGAGACTGCGAACTGTTTCATACTTATTGGTAAATCTACCACTGAAATGTTCTAAGATAGTCATTACTAGGGTGTAAACAACATCATCTCTATTCGCAACAAGAGCCATGTCTAAGTTATCAATTCCTTCGGTACTAGACGTAGCATTAACAACTACAACTTTAGCCTCAACGGTCATATAATTATCCCACCAACCTCTGAGTTGGCCAGTAAAACCTGCGATTATCATTTAACAAATATTCATATCCGTATTTCGAACACTTTTACAAATAGTTGCTTACATCAGCATACGATGCACAAGAATGGTTAACTGCCTATCAGTCAGTCCATCAAGATTCCATTCATAAATTTCAGAACCACTATAAGAAGTATTAGTTTGATTCCAGTCACGTTCCTCTATTAAAACATCTTGAGGAGTAGGTATGGAATAGTAATAAGTGTGCATGCTCGGCTTATTTGCAAATTTAGGATCTCCATTATTTTTCTTCGGAAAACCTCGGAGTTTATTAACCTCTAAAGATACATCCTTTTTATAATCAAAAGCTTGTTCTAGCTCATCAACAAAAGTTTCAGATAAATCAATAGGTTTAGCACCAAATTCAGAAATTTTTCTATCAAGAAGTTCTTCTAAATCATATAAAGGTTTGAAAACAAAATCCTGAATCTCAGGAGGCCTTTTCACATGAGTAAAAACTTCTGAAGATTGTTGAGAAGTTGAAGCTTCTCCAGAGGGTTTTAACTCGTTTTTTATTTGAATTATCAAAGCAGTTAGTTCATCTAATTTTGTATCAAGATAACTGATATGCTCACCTAAAACTTTAACATAAAGTCCCAAATAATTATTCTGAGAAATCAAATTATTAATTTCGTTGATGCTGACTGTCGCAACCTCTTCTTCCAGCAATTTTTTAAACGCAGTGAAAGTGATACCCGTATTATTAGGTAAAATAAATGACGACTGAGGAGGATAAATTGATTTAACAATATTACCCGATCCATCTTTATAAGATCGTTCCAAAACATAAATAAATAAAGGTAAATAAGTGGTTATAAACCAAGGGACGAAGAACATAATATGATTATGCAAGGCACAAATTTCATAAAACTCTTGTGAAATATTATTTAAATCATCTTCGTTATAAGTGTCAAAAAACCAAGTTGTAAATCGGTTCCATTTATCACTTGAAAATTCATTTTGAATATATTTTCTTGCCATTGAACTTGGACTAAAATCAATCTGGTGTACATCCATCATCAAGTATCGTTAGGATTAAAATCCATTTCGGATGCGGAAGGAATATCCATATCAGAAATATCAGAAAATTTATCGTTAACTCAAATAATATTCAATCGAGGATCAATCTTGATTTTATCTTTATTTTCAGATATAACAGATGATAAAGTATGCAAAAATGCAGCACGTTTACGAGCAGGACCATATATAGGTTCAATAGGCGAAATATATTGAATAGCCAATCTTCTATCCGAAAATGAGTGTCTATATAAAGGAACACTTTTTTCATCAAATTGAATGCAAATCTTACCATCGGAATTCTGAGATGCAAAATCTGTTGACTTTGACCCTAAAAAGGATATGTTTTTGGGAATGATGCAAGTTGTTACTGCCCATAAATGCTATGTTAATTGCACCATATTAATTGATAATCAATTTTCTATAACTAATGTCACTATGATTGACAGCGGTGCCGATGTTAGTTGTATTCAAGAAGGTTTCGTACCTACTAAGTATTTTGAAAAAACTACTCATATGGTTAAATCTTCTTCAGGACATGATTTAGATATAAAGTGTAAATTTCCTAACACGCGTATTTGCAAGAACAAAGTATGCATACCACATTTCTTTTTCCTAGTAAAAAATCAGTTATATCCTACAATTATACTTGTAACGCCTTTCATTTATGCTATTTATTCATTTACTAGTATAAATGCTAAAGGATTTTCTGCTTCTTATAAAAATCAAAATATTAATTGTACTTTCATCACTGATCCTATTTCTCGTGATATTAATGCTTTGATTAATATGAAACAAAAGCATGTTGATTCTTTACAACTTAAAATATTTAACATAAATATATTTGATACTTTGAAATCTACCAAAGTACAAGAAAAAATTAAATTAATTTCTGAACAAATGACTGTTGATATTTGTGTCGATCACCCTAGTACTTTTTGGAATCGAAAAAAGTATATTGTGACTCTTCCATATGAAGAGAACTTCTCTGAGAATGATATCCCTACGAAGTCTCGACCTTGTCAGATGAATGCCGAATTAGTTGAATTCTGCAAAAAAAAAAAGATTAATAATTTGTTACAAAAGGGTTTGATAAAACCTTCTAAATTCCATTGGTCTTGCACTGCATTTTATGTTAATAATGCCGCTGAAAAAGAACGAGGTATTCCCAGGTTGGTTATAAATTATAAACCTTTAAACAAATATTTAAAATGGATTAGGTATCCTATTCCAAATAAAAAGGATCTACTATCAAGATTATATGACGCCAATGTATTTTTCAAAATTTGATTTAAAATCAGGATATTGGAAGATCCAAATATTTAAAGAGCATTCTTATAGAACTGCATTTAATGTCCCATTTGGACAATACGAATGGAATGTTATGCCATTCGATTTGAAAAATGCTCCTTCTGAAATTCAGAAAATTATGAATGATATTTTCAATCCTTATTTAGATTTCAACATCATTTATATTGATGACATTTTGGTTTAATCAAAGACTCTTGAAATGCATTTTAAACATTTGGACATTTTCAAGAAAATTGTCATACAAAATGGTTTGGTAATTTCTAAGCAAAAAATGAGTTTATTTCAAACTGAAGTTCGATTTTTAGGACATCTTATTTGTCAGGGAAAAATTACTCCTATTCAGCGATCTACTGACTGCGCTTCAAAATTTCCTAATGTTATTACAGATCGAACATAACTGCAGAGATTCTTGGGAAGTTTAAATTATATTTCCCCTTTTTACAAAAATCTATCTAGAGATTTAGCCCCATTATATGATAGGCTGAAAAAGGATAACAAATCACCTTGGACTAATAGTCTTACTTCTTTGGTAAAGAATATTAAACTCCGTGTTCAATCTTTACCTTGTTTAACTCTTGCTAACCTGCTTGGCAAAAAATAGTTGAGATCGATGCGTCTAATATCAGTTACGGAGGAATTTTAAAACAAATCAACCTTCACGACAAAACTGAATATTTAATTCGATTTCATTCAGGAAAATGGAGCGATGCTCAAAAAAATTATGCTACGGTGGCCCATGAAATGCTAACCATCATCAAATGTGTTTTGAAATTTCGAGATGATTTATATAATCAAAATTTTCTTATTAACACTATGCACAATCGGTCAAATATATGTTTGATAAAGATTTTAAGCATGATGCTTCAAAATTGATATTTGCCATGTGGCAAGGCCAATTAGTCACTTTTGATTTCGAAATTCTTTATAAAAAGAGAAGTGATAACTCTCTCTCAAACTTCCTAACTAGAGGATACCTTCAAAATGAGTGACAGTTCAACCTCTGAAAGAGATGGTATTCCCATCTCCCAGTTCTTTACTGAAAAACGATTGATTACTCTATTGAAAGTTCTTCCTCTTAATCGAGACATGAAAGAACTAATTTGTTGGAAAATCATAGATGGTATGATTATGTATTTATTCCAAAATAAGCTTAATTCTGTAGAAGAGATCATTATTTTTTATGATATAAATAATTATTATGAAGCAAACTAAAATTATAACAAAGTGTTTTGTTTGCAGAATGGACCCTTCTTGGGTAACCAAGGGTCGAAGAAAGGGAAATAACCCACGAGGAAGGGGAAGATTCTCCCCAAGTTCATCAAGATCGTCATACGGATCTTCATCCAACTCTCCAATTATACAGAGAGGAGGAATGAGTTTATTTAATTTAAACTCAAAAGCTCAAGAAGCGACCTCATCGGTACATCTGGAAGATATTCCAAAAAATAGCCCGTTATATGCTCAATTACAGGCTTACTTATCACAAAAGCAAAGTGATACCTTTGCGTCCATAGCTAAAGATTATATTGATGATATTAAATCATATGAAAAGGTAGAAAAAAGAGAACTGATATTTCTCTTAGAAAACTCTGAGATTCAAAGAAAAGAAGAACGATGGAAGATATTCCAACGGTATTTACTTAATGAATTATATTTCCCGGGTGAGTCATACAAAAACCGTTCTTATTATGAAAATTTACTGATAAGTACAGGTGTTGAATTCCAGCACTTTTCAGGTTATAACACTAGTGAGAATGTTTATAACTTCTCCAAAATGATTATAAAACAGATTATTCCGATTGAAGATTGGGGTATTTCCTCAATGAAAGAAAGGCAGATTAGCCTTAATAAAGTCTCTACTAATTTTACTTATTGGGACTATATTCAGGCTTTTAATAAAGTCCTCTACTATAATAACGAGAGACATAAGCATACCTGGTTTATTAAAGTATGTGCAAAGATATTTGCTAATCCTATTCCAAATTGGTTTTTAAATTGGTGGTCATACCACGGGCCAACAATAAAAATATTGCCAGAACCCTTTCTCAAGTTATACAAAGAGTGGGTTAAGGTTTCTCCAGACCTTAACAATTTATATCACCAAGAACATATTTGCTATATGCAGCAAATTGAACAAATATACTTCTTTATAGAATTCTCTATTCCCTGGATTCATAAATGGGCTCCAGAGGTGGATTTTACTGAGGAAAAAAATCCCTTCTTATATCGAACTTACTATAACAACTTTTGGGACAAATTGA
>JAJOOS010012770.1:0-11334 GCA_029582725.1 Solanum chiquidenum
GCAGGACTTGAACGCAAGTGTTTTGTAATAAAAGGCAGTCACTTACACTAGACAAAGCATACCTTTCTCGGCCTTTTGGCTAAGATCAAGTGTAGTATCTGTTCTTATCAATTTAATATCTGATATGTGGGCCATTGGTCCACACGATATTAAATCCATAGGTAATTCTTCCGATAGACTTGTAACATTTGTACAGGAATGAATATTCTTTGTCATAGTGACAATGCTCAATGTTAATAAACTATTTCTCGGATCTTTTTCTTTCTAATAGAGATATTCTTTTATTTTTTTAGTTAAATCTCATATAGCATACTACTATAATTTAAGATGATTCTCATCAACACAATTTTTTGTAAGATCTACTAAAAAAAATTAAACAAAACAAAGGACATAGACATTCAATGTATGGGTAGAACTTTGAGGGTTTTTAGTTGATGTAATTAAGATTGGTTTTTTCTGGTGTTGAGTCAATTTTTTTCTTAATTGCTCATAAATTCTTTTTGTGGTACATTTTGGAATTACGAAGTGTCTTCTTGACTGTCATTGATAAAGCTCTGTAAATAGAGCTAGAGGAAAATTTGTTACCTAAACCCACGTTTTTCTTGTCCGATTTTTTTTTTATATTTCTCATTGTAGTGTGATTGTTGAATGTATTGTTGATTATCGATTTTCATAAATCTATTTTCTTGGCTTCAGCTATACAATCTTCATGTTTCGGAGTTTTATCATCTAAAAAAACTAGTATAAGTTTTGCGATTATAAATTCACTCAAAGGTCGTTGGTTCAGATCGCTGGAGTTGTTGGAGATATGAGTGTGTGGTGGTCAGGTTTCGTGGTGGACGAAGAGCCGCTACCTCGCTGATTTCGCTGGAGCGAAGGAGGTTAGGGTGTGGGTCGGGTTTTTAATTATTTGGGTTGATTTTTTTAATTGTGGATAAGAATTAATTAAATTTTGGATTGATTGTTAAGATTGTGATATATATCCCTCCGTTAGTCCAAAGGATATACACGCTTCAAAAATTAGACGTCATAGTTTTAAATTATAACAAAAGATATTTAGATATCATTTACGATAATTTGGAGGTATATTTAAAATGGAAAGGTGCTTTTTAAGTCTTTCCAGGGCATTAGGAGAACTTGTCGTTTTAAGTCTCTACAAATGCGAAAAACATCTTTTGGTCAATGAAAAATCGTGACCAAATCATAATTAATTTTGTTTTGGGAGGGGAAATAGGGAGGGAATTAAAATGTGGGGAATCAAATCCTCACTAATCAACTGAGCTACTAAGATTCTTTAAATCATAATTAATTACATTATTATTTTCTAATCCATTTTTTAAACACGATTAATTTTGTATCATGCATGCTCTCATATTTATCTAGGACTATTATCATATTGAATTTGTGAAGAGGATATACAACATCTTAAATGGAGCTAGTAAGGACAAAAAAAAAATCTCTTTAACCAACAATAACACTATCTAGCTAGTATTATTTCATAACTGGAATTTAAAGAGAGTATAATATACATAGACCCTACCCCTATTTTTATGAGATAAAATGTTATTTCCGACAAATATCGACACTAACTTTTTCTTTTATATTATAGAAAAAGAAGTTGTTTCTTTTTTTTATATATTATTTGGTCACGGGTGAAAAACTCTACCTTGAACAATAAATAAGAAGAATTCACGACATAATAAATAATTGGATTAGGTAAACTGGTAAAGTAAAGTGTGTATAAATCCAAATGCAATATATTTCCAACTTTATTGTTGAATAATCACGACGATAATTAACTGTAATGATTATTGTCACATGTTTGCAAACACTATAAACAACTGTAGAAGATTTTAAATCAATAAATCCGATGACGTAACGTAACATTATTTGGCATACTAACGTAAAATGCGCATGAAATCCAAGTACAATATTTCCAAACTTTTTATACCTAATCATAATTGTATACTATTTCTAATCGCCGAAGTTATAAATTAAAAATCTGATACATTTAAATAATATTTCCAATTTAGCTTATATTATAAATACTTGTTGTATGATCATAGGAATAAATGAAGAAAAATGAATTTGATTTTTTTAATAATATTGTCCTAAGTTATTTTTAGTGAACCAACAGATGGGTTTATAGAAGTTGCACTAACAGATGAAAATTTTGAAATTCAGAAACCATATGATATTCCACTTGAAAAACGCTATAGTTTCGAAAATGGAACTCATCGACTGTGAATTTATGCGGATGACAAGCCTTATGATCCTAATAGCCTTACTCAGCCTCACACCGAAATTCGGATTCAGGTATTTATATATTTATTATTCTAAAAATATTTTTTTATATATAATCTAGATAAAAATCGATCTAAATCAAACATGCAAGGACTTGATTATTGGTCAGGTATATGTCAATTTGAGGGTAGTGTATTTGTGCCAAATGGGACATCAGGAGCAACAATTGTACAAATTCATGGAGCTTCACATGGTAACACAACAATAATATTAAGAATTTATGATGAGTTATTACAATGGACATATTTTTGCTACTGGTCTATACGACAAGTGGTTTAAGGTTAATTTGATTGATGGAGGTAAAGTTACAGTTTTTATTGAAGGAAAACAAGTATTTGAGACCAAAGATAAAGGCCCTGGAGACTTACATTTCAAATGTGGAGTTTATGCTGCACCTAACAATATTAGTTATTACATGGAATCAAAATGGAAACACATCAAAATATACAAAAAAGTATATTAAAGGATTATCACTGAGCTAGTAAATGAATGATGAGGATAAAATATCTTAGTATTTTGCTGCATAATCGAAAATATAGAAAAGAGAAAAAAGATGTCTCTAAACTCTAATGATCTACTTGGATGGTTATTACATATTGTTTCTGAATTTTTAGATTAGTCGAGACTTCAAAATAACATAGGCTGAGTCAGAATTTTTAGTTTAATAGTAAAAGATCACAATCCGTTTTTGCTTACTGGATTCTGAATAGATTAATTTTACATGTTAAATGAATTTCTTAACGTAAGTAGAAAGTTTAAGTGAAAATAACTCACCTCCGTGACTCCATCCCTGCAAAGTGATCATTGTACACACAAATGAACAAGAGCATGATGTTATGAAAAGACTAGTAGTACTCCATAAATCGTATGTCTATAAAGTTTTTACAAGCCAAGAAAAAAGAATGATATAATGAACCAATTAATAAATAAGCTATGAAATAACATAAACGATAAATGCAGTATTTGAGCTAAGAACCACAAGGCAGGCAACAGATTCTTCCAATCCTTGTGAAAAGCCACTGTAACGGATTTGGACCATCGATATCCTCATGATAAGACGGGGTTGGGGTTGGCAATGGCATTTCTGAAGGCAAATGCCGGTGGAAAGCATCAACTGCACCTGCAACACCATCTTCGTTCTCTAATAATACAGCTAGTTCCATTACTCGGGATTTCACCTGTATAAGTTAATTCCCCATCAGCAAGCAAAGTCTATAACGACGTTTGTGTTCTGCAGTGACAGATGTCATTAGGGAGATGCATAGACACTTACATCAGGCTGGAGCATAAATGTTATAGCATCAGAGAGTCCTTCTACACTAAGCTGGTCAATAGGAATTGGAGCAGGTCCCAGTCCCTTTTGATGAATTCTCTCGCCCCAGAAGAATTGATCACCGAAGAATGGTACTATAGTTGTTGGACACTGGATTGCAGACATTGCATAAGACCATCTCAGCTTTCTATATAACTCAAAGGGAAAAATCTGATTGACGTCTACGCCTAGCCATTTAGAATAATACTACTGATATGAGATTGAGAAAGAACATTACCCCAGCACGTAGTCCCACAGCTGTGGTTCCAGCGCCACCGTGATGAACCTGCAAGCAGGTATTTCCCACGAGCACATCAGAAAATAATATTATTCAATTTCCAGATATCGAGAAGACTGGAGTTTAGGTCAGTTATACTAGAGTTTGTAAAATCCCTAATAACCAACGATTGACCATCAGTTTATCAGAACCGATCCCATCTCCCAGTCTGCTAGATATATAACATGAGTAGGTAGGAGTAAATTGTAAAGCAATGGTACTCACAACAGCTGCACATTGAGGAAAAAGCCAATCATGAGGGTACTCCGCAACAAGAAAAACATCTTCAGGAATCTCTTGAACTGGAACAGAATAAGCGGAGAAAACAAACAAGAAAAGATGTTTCTTGGTGTTAGAATATTCTCACATGCAATCCAATCACAAATGAACAGAAATATCCACATTATTTACCAATACTACAGAAGTGCACTTGTGTATGTGGCGTCCATCCAGTAATATAATGACAAATAAACTGTTCTCTTGATCTATCCACTTAATGTTTATGTTGTTGTGACCCCAACTCCATACCACCATTGTAGGCCTCATATTTTCTCAAGCAAGTAATTGGCCTTGGAACTGGTTTTTCGGTTGAATGTTGGGGGTTAGGGGAAGGCCAAAGGAGGAGACTTATTATGCCAGTTAAATAACTTAATAGAGAATTTTATTTAATAGGCCATCCCCTCCAAGGTTCTTCTTATGGTGTTTTAGAGGTTCATCCCTTAACCCTTCCTGTGAACGCACAGTAGAGCACTAGAGCTTCAATATGCTATATGCAATAAATTAGGAGAGTTGGTGCCTATATCTTTTTCTTTCTTCAAAAAAATTAGCTTTATTTTGCAACCTACATATGATCAATTTTATGGTCAGTCAGAAACATGCAGAATGTAGTAAGATGAATAAAAAAAATGCAAAGGATGAGAGAACTTACAAGTACCAAGATCTCCCCAACCTCGGTCAAGAATTCCCCTCTGCCCAGTTTTCCTTAGTGCCTCCAAAATTATATCTGTAGTTTTAATGGTATCTTCAAGAGGCTAAAAAAGAGAACAAAAGGAATGAACAAGTTGGATATCTTCAAAAACAAAAGTGAAGTAGGAGACCAAAGTGATAATAATAGATCAAATTGCTAAGATCTTAATTGACACAAAGCACAGCCACCTTACAGATCTATTTAACAATTAAAGTTGTGTGAGACAAAAATGCAGTTAGATTGATAGAAGTTGGTTTACATCCACTATTGCAAGTTTATTAAGGACGAATTAAATCATTCAGAAACGGATACTGTCACTAGACTAAGAATTCCACCTACAGACGTTGCTTCTCTTGCAAGAGTGGCTGAGTGGGATAAAGGATCATCTGATACTTCTAAGAATTCTGGTAGTTGATATTAGAAAACCTTACCATGCTCCCAAACCCAATATATACAGGTTTAGGCCCATTTTGGATCCACTTGATAAATTCTTCAGGAGGTTGGTAGTTACTCCCAAGGTTTAAGAAACAATAGCCAACAATATCAACCAAAGAGCCCCAATCTGTAAAAAATGAAATTGCTTCAATATTTTTTATGATAAATCAAGTGGATTGATAGTATGAGCACACATTATTACTAAGCCAATGGGTGAAGTAGAGCTAGAAAAAGAAGAAAAGATCTTTACATGAATTCAGGGACGGGGAAGGGGATTAATGGAAATAAAGAAAAAGAGACTAGCACAGAAATACTCCACAAGAAACTGATCCGTTCATTTTGACATTTATAAGTCACTAGTTTTGCTTCAACAAGAGAAGTGGAAATGACCAATACAACGAAAACAAGCATCCAGATACCATTGAGGAGCTGACATATACCTTTAGGCTTTGGCACAACATGTGGACTCCACATGTAGCCAGTTGGGAAGTGAGAAATTGATCCGTGGTATGTACTGAAGTAGGCGATAGGAGGAAGGTTTAGCTTCTTTTTCCTAAACTCGTTGATGTAACCTCTTATGCCCCACCAGATCAGTAAATCCACGACTATGTAGGAAAGCTGAAATGTGCAGAAGACAAAATAGAGTTTTAACAGGAATCAGAAGCATTACTGGAAAAATATTTTTCAAAAGAAGAAACTGATAACATACCCAATACGCAGCAGGTTGAGGTACACGAGCCATCGGGTGAGGAAATTCATAAGTTGGCCTGTCTATTAACAAAGTGTGTGAGAAGGTACCTTGTTGAAAATATTAAATGGGAGAATTTAATGAAGAATGACATTGAACTCAGCAACTGACTCACATTATATTCTATGTGCATAATAGTTCTTCCAATTGATCTATAAAACTTCCTAATTCAGAAGAACCAACTACTCCAGAAATTGGGCACTTGCATCTAATCTTTGTATGTCACAGACTAAGGTGTTCGATTTGAAATATTGAATAGCAGTTTCTGCAAAAAGTTTTTCAAGTTTCAGCAAAAATTGTGTTCGATGCAGCTCCACCAAAGAAAAGTTTGAGTCTTTTCAAAAGTTGTTTCATCAAAATAAAGTAGCAAAACTCATACTTTTCTTTCGTGTGGTTCTTGTAACTAGAAGAATTTTGCAAAAACTGTTTCTCAATTTTTTGAATAAAACGCCATATGGTTGATATCATGTGGGCCCAGTGGTCCATGTATCAAATATTAAGCTGGTGAGAACAGAAACTACACTTGATCTTAACCACAAGGCCGAGTAAGGTATCAAACGCCACCTTATAATGGTCTATTCAACATCAAATCTAAAAAACATTCACCTAAAGAAGAACAACCACCTATTACAAATTGGCTTTTCTCAAAGAGGAAACTTTTGTAGAAAAAAAGAGAAATCAGATAGCGGTATTTTGTTTCATCAATGATTTATAAGAGAAATGGACTTTACAAGGTCGCATATTGACAAAGACAGCAATTGCAGGTGCATACGAAATTTCCAATATAATAAAGTTAAGTGTCGATCAGAGCTTACGTCCAGGGCATTGTGAAGAAGATGTGGAGGGGTACCCCAAGAGCTTCAGCAACGTGTGCATGTCCTGTCCAAAAAAATAAAACAATGATTATAAGTTGGACTAAATTGCATCCTGTTGACTAATCCTGATAAATATTATTAACCAAAATAGCAGCAAGAGGTTGCTGATATCTGTACAATGATGGACTAGAATTATCTATGATACAAGGAGTCTATAAAGTCCAGGAAAGCATAAAAATGAATATTGTTTTGGGGACCATTGAGGAAAACCATATAACGCAGTTTATATTTTATTCGACATTTATTTACAGAGCACAAGCTCAAGATTAAGCCTTCTTCCTTCTAAGCTCTTTGTTTTCAATGATTTCCAAAAGAATGGAACCTGCTTGTGCTGGAATTACTAAACCCAAACCGATATGCAACTTGCCAAAGCTGTGCAGAATACACACCTCCATAGATTCAGCTAATGATTTCTCCCAAAATAAGTTTTTTAGTTTGGAAGGGCTTTTACTTGTTCGAAGCAGTTTAACACAGCTCGTGAATTTGATACAGAAAATACAATCAGGTGGATTTCTTTATAGGCCAATAACCCAACTTCTTGACATAGGTCTACTCTAGTTGAAAAGAAGCAGAGGAGCACTGTGAAGACAGTGTGAGATTAAATATGTAACATATGAACAGTCAAACTCAGCTAAGGCGGTGGAGTAACTTTTCAGACTGAACTCCTTCCAAGGTCAAATCTAGATAGCTTCTGGTCTCCACATTAGAAGTGTCAAGTGAGATTAAACTCGTAGTAAGTAAACAGAGTTATTTGGCCAAAGACATTTCAAACGATTCTAACCTGAGTATGCTTCAAGGTTATCTTTGAGATTCTTGTGTCCGGAGCTTACAGTGACCCATCCCTCACTTCATACACACTAATATGTTCATTTAATTCATATTTGTTGACTTCATGTTAATCCTTTCTAAGATAAATTCCACAATGCGACTAAGAGACCATCTCAGAATATAGTAGCTCCTCTACTTATAGTATCTCACAATATATCTTTCTAATTTAGTCAAACAAATGTTCTCTATGATGGCAAAATATGACCACCACCACCCGCCACCCCCCTCCCCCCCCAAAAAAACAAAACAAGAGAAGACAGAAATGTATCTTTTGGAGAACAAGCAATGATATTACAACTCCATGTGATAAATCATGGACCAAACATGAATTAGATGTCCAGATATCAAAAAGGTGAAATGAGTGGTGAGTACATAGATTCTTTCCGAACTCACCATAAGCAGGAGGATTTGCAATAATCGCTTGTGCTCTGAAAGGTTCACCAGTTTCAATATCTGGCTCAGTGCAAGCCGGAAGAAGAGATTCAATTATAGCCTTTAGCTGCTTTCGTTGTACAGATATCTCTCCTGGTCCAGAAGGAATGAGACCTTTGTTCCTGGCCATATCTGCAATTCCACAGAACATACAAACTTAGTCCATATTAAGTGATTTTATCACCAAACAGGAATTCCATATTACTACTTGTACAGGTATGTGAATGAGCCACTTATTTCATACTAGATTCCAGTACAAATTTGACTGTTAAGTATGTTGAAAAGTTCGCAAAATTTTAAGAGAAATTTTCGAACTGTGCATTAAGTAACTAAAAGGAAAAAAACAGAAGCTTGATATAACCACAATTGCTCATAGGATTATGTTAGTGTTCATCATTGATTGAAAGTGTGGCTAGTCTCCTAGTGATTTGGGCAACCCTTACCGCATGAACCAACTTTCGAGATTGAGTTAGGCCTAAGTCCATCTTCTTGGCTTGGTATTAGTGCCAGCGTTGTCAAAGGTGCCCTGACGCGAGGCTCAAAAAGCATTTCGCCTTATTTAATGTGAGATTTTGTGTCCTCGTCAAGGTTATACGACATACGCTTTCTTGCCAATGAGCCTCTTTAGAAGAGGCGGCACTAAAAAATTGATATTTTACTTTATCATATTATTTTTTTCAATTTCTTTCTTCATATATTTGTCATTCATTCATGCTTTGGACTAAACACAGATTTTTTTTTTACCCTTTGCTCCTTTTTTCAATAAAGCCCACACTTTAGTTGCACTTAAATCCCCAACAAATCTTAGAGATTTTTTGTGCTTTTTGCTTTTGATAACACTAATGTAAGGCACTATGTTATGATATCCATGCTTCGTCTAGTCTTGGGCGTGCACACATAACATAGACAAAAACAAAACGAGAAAAACAAAGAAGCATGCCAAAGACCTCTTACATCCTGCCAATACCCGAGGATCACCACCCAATGGGTAGAAGTCTATGCCTCCTGATTTGACAAAATCGCGGAAGTTAGAATGAGTTGCCAGCCTGACATGATGACCAAACGCCTGTCAATGCATAAAACTGATTAGAAAAGGAACAAACGATTTACCCTACAAATGAACAACTTTTCAACCAAAATACAAA
The DNA here is from genome assembly GCA_029582725.1 of Solanum chiquidenum. Classification (NCBI taxonomy): domain Eukaryota; kingdom Viridiplantae; phylum Streptophyta; class Magnoliopsida; order Solanales; family Solanaceae; genus Solanum; species Solanum chiquidenum. The sequence continues at coordinate 9,324 of JAJOOS010012770.1, forward strand.
GATATTAAGGTGCACAAACATCAACAAAATTCTACAGACAGTGAGTGGAAGATAAAAAAACATAAATAAACTACTACAAGAAATATGGAAACACAAAATCTATAGTTGAAATATAATCAATTATTTCACGTGAAAGTCCAATATTGGCCACAAAAATGATGAGAATATTAAATAATAAGCAATCGTGCACCAGAAGAGGCCAACAGCAAGAAATAAAGCTAAACCAACCTTAGACAGGAACAGAAATTAAATCCAATGGTACCCACACTGGAAAGAGCATATTTAGAATGTTTTACCAGTCAAGCAGCAAAAGTCACCAGCTCTCAAGCAGACAAAATTATCCTTGCACAAAGTAATTGCAAGGTCCAAGTGACCTTTGCTTTTAATACTTGCTTCAACCATATAGGTCCAAATTCACCTCTAAAAATTCTCTCCGTCAACATATTCTCAAATGAAATTTCAATTGGTTTACCCAAGTCCAAGGGACACAATCTAATCCTTTTACCTTACAGCATCTCAACAATCAATTTTAAAAGTTGGTGACTAAGAAGACTTGAAAAGTGGAGAAACTAAGTCTAGTAAAATAGAACTTAGAAGTCCATCTAACAGACCTCTCCAACAAAGTGTCATTCAAAGCCGAAATTTGGGTTATTCTGTAAAGGATGCTGAAAAACATAGAATGCAATGATATAATCATAAAGGCAAGCACAGATGGTTAACAAGAAAACGATATAGAACATATATGACCAGTACAGCTATAAACATGGTGATTTAGAACTCCCAACATGCCTGAAGTCTCTTGGCAATAGCCAAAAATGGTTGAACATCTCCCCTGGTTCCAACAATAAGCACCACGATTTTCAACTTTGGAACTGACTTATTAAAATCTGTGATAATCCTGTCTACAGTAAGAGTGGGTTCTTCAACAGATCGCAGCTCCAACAATTCAGAAGTTTCAGGCGTACTCTTAGTAAGGTCAACCTCTACTGTTCCATCCCCTTGAATCTTTACCAGCTCCGCAATGAGCTTTTGCTGGTGACATTAAGAACAGAAAGAAATATGAGGAAATGGTAAGTGAATAACAAGGAGTCAGCAACTTAACAGCAAGAAAATGAAAAGGTATATCATTTTCCAGATGCATTAAGTAAAAAAACACATGTAAGTAATTCGTGGTGGTTCTTTCAGACGCTGCAGAGGGGCAGTCCTGGGCCTCCATAGTCCATACTTACATAGGCAGATAGTAAGAATTCTTAGCCTGTTTAATTAGTTGCTACTTGTAAATATACAGGCATGGACAGCCTAATGTATGAAGCGGTGATTCAGGACGGATACATGTGATTATGTGCAGAAAAAAATGACTTTATTAAAGAGGGTGGTTTTCTTTCAGCCACTTATTAAATAGCAACTTGACTCAGCAGAGCCCTACAACATACATATCAACTCCATCAGTTAAAAGTAAGAAACTAGCTCAAAAACCAAATGGTCGAAGTAAATTTTGTATCAGTAAGTTTAAATAAGTACTTGGTCAATACAATTGCCAGCTTCACATGGTCTAAGCATCATTTGAAAACGTAATGCTCAGCATTCTAGGATTCTTTTAAGTTTTATTGGTTTAGGTAAATCATATTTATTCAGATAACAAGCAGTCTCGTTATTCATACACTTATCACTTCCCATATCAGCTTTTCTACTCCTTATCACTCTCCAACATTAAAGGATCTTTCCATGCTTCAAGTTTACAATCAAATGAAACAAATTCAAGCCAAAACTAGTGTCAAGGACAAAAGATTAAACTCTAACAAGTTGCAACAACTTTTGACACATTTACATGCATATCATAATCAAGACTAGTAATTCTATTCAACTCTTACGCCATGTTGACTATTATAGAATCTCACAGCAAAGCACTACATAATTGGTTGTCAGATAATAGGCACTTCAAAGCTGGAGACATCAATAACTTGTCCAAAATTTACCTTTCCACGTTCAGAAAGTCTATCCAATATTAGAT
>JAJOOS010012771.1:0-14834 GCA_029582725.1 Solanum chiquidenum
TTCTGCATTTGGTTCAGCTGTCTCTAACTTTCGCGCCTGAACACCTTTCCTGCAAAACATGATAAAACACATAAAAACCAATATAAAAAGGCCCTAGACACACACAACTTGTTAGTGAAATGTATTAGAAATACCGTAAACTCACGATATATCTCCGATGTGCCTGGATAGAGGTCATCTTAGGAAGATGGCTTCTCTTTCGGCTCCAACAACTTCGGTCATCAGAGGTGAATGGTTGTGGAAGATAGCTTCAACTTTCCTAAAAGGACAAATATTTGTTCTTTGTTTGACTTTATTTTTTATTTTTTATATACTCCCTCCGTTTCAAAAAGAGTGGTCTGGTTTGACTTGACACAGAGTTTAAGATATTAAAGAAGACTTTTGAATCTTGTGGTCCAAAATTAAAATTATGTCAAATGTACAAAACTATCCTTAATTTGTGGTCTTAAACATGTCACATGAAAAGCTAAAAGTAAAATGTTACCAAAAAAGGAAAGAAGTCATTCTTTTTTAAACAAATTAAAAAGGAAATGAGGTCATTCTTTTTGAAATAGAGAGAATACTTTTTTGCTGGTCCTGCATTGAGCTTTTGCTCAGTTTAGGCCTTTTTGGATTTTAATAAGATGGCCCTGGGGCCAACCTTTAATTTTAAAAAAACACAGACATCTAGAATCATCAAAATTTGGCCATTAATTGGCCCCCAAATCAAAGAAATTCATGTATATCACTTTTCGGGTAAATTCTCAATTTCAAATCAATTTTATGGTATAATTCAAGAAATCAACAATGAACAAGCGGGAGAATTGTAAATGAATTATTATATGCCCTAACTATTTTATTAAACATACATCACAACCATATAAATTAATCATACATCTACTTTTAGACAATTACATATATAAATTACCATTAATTAATAATTTTTTTACTGTAAAATCATATATTAATGAAGATACATTCAAATATGCATATCCTTAAAAATATGCTTGATTAATTATCAACACATTTAAATATCCCCAATTAATGTTGCAATAAAGAATATGAAAATTTTGGACAATAAATAATAATACATGTGACTTTAATTCTTATAAACAAATAAAATAAATAAGAAATTAGGGAAAAAATTATCTTTTTTGCTAGTGCAATAATTTTTTACCCGTCAACTTTAATCATGGGTTCATCATGAAACGTAATAAATATAAGGGGAAATACATAAAAACACCCTTGAACTTGGCAGCAAAACTTACTTTAACACTTTAACTTTACGGGTAATTATTTACCCCCTAATCTTATTACAAGTGAATTTAATATCACCCGAATGGCTGACGTGGCAAATTATAACAATATTAGCGTGTAAATAAAAAAAATAAAAATTAAATGGGGCCCTTTTTCTTTTTTCTTTGCAGCCAGTACAATTTTTTCCATTTCTTCTTCTTCTTCCTTACGCCCATTACCCCAAACCCATCCAATTTCTTTTCTTCTTAATTCTTTCTTTTGCCTCACAGCCTCCACACCTCTCCTCTTGTTCCTCTATTTCTTTCTTCATCCTATATTTCCGATTTTCTCCTTCTTCTAAGTAGTTTATAATAAAAGAGAAAGTTTCAAATAAAAACAACAAATCTCTAAAAATAATTCACTCATGATTTGATTAATAAAGAATTAATAAAGTGTCAGAATCTTAAAAAATAATTAATCATCTAACTTTAAACATTACTTATTCGAAACCTGGATATGCATTAGGAAGTTAAACACGAAAATTAACAACAGATCTAAAATAATTAAGCACACTGATTTTGCACAGATTTAAAAGCGTCATTGTAGATATAAGTTGATAGCTTCACTTAGCTGAAAAAAGAAATTATGGTGATTGATGGAAGTAATAATAATAAGGCAAAATAGTCTGGTGGACCCTTGTACTTGTATCAATTTGTATTCTGGACCCTCTTACTTAATCATTTGTCATTTGAGCCCGTAGACTCAATAAAACACAATTTAACAAATCCCTCTGACCATTGACCAGGCTGATGTGGCATTAGAATGTCTGAGTTGGCAAAAGTGTGTAACTACACGCTCTTAAGGAGAGTGAATGGCATTTTTGGGTTTAAAAAAATTAAAATTATAAAAGAAATAATTTTTTAAAAAACACTTAATTAAAAATTCCTTCTTCTTTGCCACTATCCCATCCTTTTCAGCCATTTTTATCCCAAACCCAACCTTTTCTTTTTCCTTCTTCACAATCTATTAAGATCAATTTATCATATCTTGGGCACATCTTGAGTCCACTGATTCACCGGAGCACTGAATCACAGTGGAGTGAGAGAGAGAAGCGGCGTTGGTGGTGTACGCCGGAGATCACTGTTTCACAGTGGAGTGAGAGAGAGAGAGAGAGAGGCGGCACTGGTCAATGTAGAGGAGAATGAAGTGGATGAAGGTGTGAGGTCATGGCGGCGAAGAGGTTTTTCGGCCAGATCTGGTGGTGCGATGACTTAGGTTGTTGGTTTTGTAGAGGTTGGAGGAGGAAAATAAAATGGTGATGGTGTGCAGCAGATATGTAGACAGGTGAGGGAGAGAGTATATGTCATTTCGCCGGCAAAAGTGACGACGGCGGCGGCGATGGCTTTCTCTATAAATTTTAGCCGTGAAAATGGGGAGAATTGAATGTAGAGTAAAATAATAAACTTAAAAAAGAAAAAAGAAACCCTTCTTCTTCACCCAACAACCTAATTATTTCAACCATCTCCATTTTTCTCCAACCCTCTTTTTTTCTTCTTTTCATCTTCTTTAGGTGGTCTAGTACACTAGAGGCGGCGAGGAGCATGTTGCTACACCGGAGGCATCGAGAAATTTTCTGACCTTCTGGTACACCGGAGAGGATGGAGAGCATAGGGGGTCCCTGGTGGTTCGCAGTCGTCGTCGATGGTACAGAAAAAAGAAGACAGTGTAGAGGGGAACGAGGCTGGTGCGGCGACTTATGGTTTATGGATTTGTGGAGGTTGGAGAAGGAGGAGGTAAGAAAAATTGTGAAAGTCTACGATGAAGATGGAGACAAATGAGGGAGAGAGTATTTGTGGTCTCGCCGGCAAGAAGAGTGGTGGCAGCGACAACTTTCTCCGGCGATTGAGCAATTTCACGGTGAAAATGGCAGATGATGTAGGGAGACCCAAAATTTTAATTTAAAAGAATAAATTAAATTTTATTTTGTAAAATTTGCATCAAAACTTTATGATTTTTTGTCCAAAAAGAAATTATTATATAAAAAAAAATGATGTGGAAAATTTTATTTGACATGGAATGTGACATAAGCGAGATTGAGAGTCACGATGAGTTGAAAGGGTTCAACAAGTTGAGTTTAAATGAGTTCGGGGGTTCAGATGACAAATGGGTAAGTAGAATGGTTCACAATACAAACATGTACAAGTACAAGGGTCCACCAGACCATTTCGCCTAATAATAATTACAAAGTAATGAAAAATAGGATAAATCAATCAGAGTGAAATTTTAGATGTTAAGAACTTGACCCAGATGAAATAATGAAGATGATGGGTAAATAGTAAAAATAAAAGTTTTAAAAAACGTGGAGAAGTAAAAATAAAGAAGTATTTTTTTTCAATTATCTGACGTGTCATCGATGTGGCATAGAGGTGGCGCTTAAGTGGCGTGTGTGTATTTCACCCATAGGTATGAAACTGGTATTGTATGTATAAGGTGATATTAAATTCACTTGAATTAAGTTTAGGAGAGTAAATAATTATCCATAAAATTAAAGTGCTAAAGTAAGTTTTGCTGTCAAATTCGAGGGTGTTTTTATGTATTTTCTCTAAATATAAATGGATGTTAGAATTATTATTTTTGGAGAGTTATGCCTTTCCATTTTTAAAATTTATTTAGTGAACAATTATCTTATTCTTTAATTGACTAATTATGTAAATATATTTTTAGATTATTGAAAATTAGATAAAGAGAAATATCATAATTAGGTGAGTTAAAGGGATGATTTAATTTTTTTCAAGCTATTTGAAATGATATTTCATTAGACTACTCTATTTTAATAAATTTTCATTCGTTGAGGAGAAAATAAAAAATTTGAGTGATAAATATTTTTGCCTTTAAATTTACAATAAATAATAGGAATAAGTGGAGTAGTAAAATTTGAGGTATTTAAATTCTTATAATAAATAATAGAATTAATGAAGGGAATAGTAATTGACACATTTTTAATAGTAATTATAAATAGAAAAATAGTGAAAATTACAACATGTCACGACCTAGACCGCCGTGATTGGCACCCACACAAATCCTCCGGTGGGAGAACCATTATTATAACTCAAACAAACAAATTTTATGAAAACTAAGACATTTAAAGATATGAAAGCAGGTTTAAATAACTATAAAAATGGAGTCCTCATAAACTCCAAGGTTTAACCAGTTAACTAACCAAACTAATGCGAAAATTTAATTCCTAGAACCTGAAAGTCATTGTACCAAAAATTTACTAACGACAAGTCTATGAACAAGGGGAACAACCCCAAAACTAAACACACACCTTAAATAAATAATGTGAGTCCGAAAAGAATGGACTTAAACAAGAGAGATGTCACGCCCCGAACCTACACCCTGGACGAAACTGACACTCGAAGACCATTGCTGGCCCCAAGCGAATCCTTGGCCTGACTTACTAAACTCTGCGGAAGACAATATTCATACTTATAATGATCAATAACACTTAACTGAACTGAATAATAAAATAACTGAGAATGTTTAAAGGTTAAACATTCAACTTGGCTAAAAGTGGCAACCCAAGTCTTAACAATAAGAAATGATAATTAAAAGACTCAAAGAACTAACATCTGACTGTCTATGAAGCCTCTAAAGCAACTGAGATGGATGTTGGGACAACCCCAAAAAATCCTAATGAACTAACTAGAAAGCAATGAAATAGATCCTCCGGAATGCAAGGAGGCTCACCGACTGACTCTGAACTGCTCACTGGATCAATTGTGCGCTGGAATGCCGATCCTAGTTACATGTGTCTGCATCATAAGACGATGCAGGCCAATTGGCATCAGTACATTGAATGTACGAGTATGCGAGTTGGAATGCTAAAACAACATAGGCTTGAAAGGGAATCTGAAAGAAAGACTTACATTGGCTCTTCTCAACTCATGAATATTTAACTAAACTCATTTCAATATAAAACAGTTTAAAACAAGTGCAATATTAAGAAAAGTTATTTAAAAACATGATGTCAACTCTGTGTATATACAAGGTTACAATATAACTCTGAAATTTATGTAAAAATATAATAAACTGATGTATATCAAAATACAATAACTTCTGTGGGAGTTTCTCTAACTGACAACCATCACATAAGAGCTATAGTGATGATACAACGATCTACCTCACGTTGCCAGCGCATCCTATACCCGGCCATATGTATAGGACCTGAACTAGTAAGTGAATTCACTAGTCTATTGTGAAAAGGGTTCATCTAAAATGTATGACCCTTTTCTACCCATGGTGGCTACATGATTTTATGGAGACATGAGTTATCTGAACTCATGCTCGCCCCCAATTTGGTGCTCAATACTACTCCCAAAATATACTAGCTCTTATGTTTTTTTTTAAAAAAACATACTTCTTCTGTGATTTGAGATTAGTGCTCAAAAACTTAGCTAAAGGCTATCTTAAACATCTCAGTTTCCCTGCTTGCTTCATTTAGAAAGCGATTACTCTTTTATGAAAACTAGCCCGAAGGCTCTTTGGAAATCTCAATTTCTGTTCTTATTTAAATGTGAAAACATTTTAAATCTCTTTGGGAATACATAGTCCCCATACACTTTTTGAAGAAATGAACTTCATTGCTATACTCTTTACTCTTTACTCAACTTGAACTTTAAGTCTTAAAACAAGGTTAAAAGCATTTGCAAAAGACTTCTTGAAAAGACTTTGAAAACTTTCTAGACTTGGCTCTTGACTTTCCTTGAATTTGAATTTATGGATTCAAAGTTATGATTCATGTTTATGAATGATTTCTAGGTGTTTAGAAGTCATTTAGAGTAGTTAGAATCAATGGAAAGTGGTAGGACACTTTAGAATAACTTAAATAGGCTAAACGACGAAAAACTAGTGAAAAAGGCCGATTCGGGCGCGTCGCTGGCGCACCGCGCTAGGCCCCAATTTACTGGGGCTCGTTTTGGGCGCACTGCAGGCGCACCGCCCCAGTCTCTTAGCACTATGGGGGCGCGACGCGCCTGACCTTCCCCAGGTGCGTCTGGCGAGTTTTTCAACTCGTTTTCTAATCCTAAATCTTTTTAAATCAATTCCTTTTCTCAATAATTTCTTAGATTCAGATACCCAACACATGTACACTAGAATCTAACTCGAAACAACTCTTAACATTGCTAAAACGTCTCAAGAAAATCCATCAATCACATGTAAGTTCAAGAATGAAAACAATTCAAGAACAGAACTCAAGAACATCAAATTCTAACTCTTTTAGGATAAAAATCGCTGAATTAAACATGCTTGGTGCGTGAGTGAACCAACCATACGCTATGTGATCTCGCATACCTTGTAAGGGATCACCCCCAACGAAATCCATCAGCTAATCTTGAACGAATCTTAAACGTTCTTGCTTCCCCTTCTCCTTTCTCTTTTCTTCAAGCCCTAGCGTGAAATTCACTTTTCTAAAACTGACTAAAATCTGATTTGACCCATATTAAACCCCTAAAAAATGGATTTAAATAATAGGGCAAGGAAAAGACTAAAATACCCCTTAAAAATCTGGATTTGACATTTCCTTATTTGAATAGCCCAACGTCCAAAGGGCATAACTTGCTCATACAAAATCGAAAACACTCAAACTTGGAGGCGTTAGAAAGATCATTCCAAGGGCTTCCAACCATATCTGGAATCACACCTAACTCATCCTGAGCTAGGAATTATGGCCGTTTGAAGTTGATCAAAAACTCACTTTAACACCTTTACCAAATTTCTAGATTTTTAAATTCTTCCCGAAAATAACTATTTCCAGATTTTAAACATCCTTCTAGTTCTTTCTAGTTGAGAGATGTTACAAGAGATCCATGGCAGCCTGAAAGAACTGGCTCACCCTTGAATCCGGTCATGATCAATATTCACTTAGCTGAGGTCTATCAATAGCCGCCTGAAGATGCCATGTACTCAACAAAGAACAAGCAAGTGCAGTATCAGTACACAACCACAGTGTACTAATAGGATCACACGGCTATCCTAATAAGTGAAACACATGTAAGTAACCACAACATTATAAAATAGGCATATACCGAACGTATACAATATTAGTCATCTTTTCAGAATCAATGTAGCATCCCATGTTCTTAATAATACACATTGGTTATCAATTTAGAGCAACATACAATATTCCAATATCAATCATCATTAGATATGAACAAAATCATCACAAGTAGATACACAACACAATTCAATGGTCCTCTCACGGAACCCAATTCAATGGTCCTCTCATGGAACCCAAACCCAAACTGATAGTGTACCAGTTCGTGGTACCTGATCTAATGTTTATGTCAAAATGTGGCAACTGATCCCATATTTATGCTGGAACGTGGCAACCGATCCCATATTTATGCTGGAACGTGGCAACCGATCCAAGTTAGTGTGTCGGAATGTAACACCCGATCCATTCAACAAACCACAATCACAATCACAATGTATATTCTCACAATCATACAACAAGAGGTGATTCATGGCACACATTTATTCAATTATCCTCATTTACGATTAGGGTGATCAATAATGCAACATTCGCATACATACATGCATTATAATGAGCAATTACAAACATATATCACACCAACATGAAATAACAACTATCACCTACCTCAAATCCAAGCTTGAATCCCTTAAGGCAAATGAATCTTACCTTTCCGAATTCTTTCCGCTTGTTGTAGGTTTACAAACAACAATTTATACGCAAGGATCAACAATTAAGACCTAATTACTCGGATCATAATCAATAATATCAATCCTAGGTCAAACCCTTAATCCTCATACCCAGATTAGGATTTCTTCCACCATAAATCACATATCAAAACCCTTCCCTCATGATAATTACCCAAGAAACTATGTTCTACGAATCGAAAAATGGATTCAGAGAGTTAAAACCTTACCTTTAGCCTAAAAAATGGTGAAAATGGTTAAAAACTCGTCTTGGGTCATTCATTTGCTCTCAAAGTCAAACAGTGCAGAATAAAGACGTTTTGGGATTTATTTACGACCTTAAGTCGCGTCGGACTCACTAGAGCGGTCCTCACCTCGCTACAACGGCCCGGCCTTAGCGGCAGAAATCCCGCCCCAACGGCTTGCACGGAACCAGTGATCTATTTTAATAATTCCAAGACCCCCATTTCACAACACACCTTTAACCAACGACGCTAAAAAAATATCATTCACGCTAAGATCAATTCCGAGAGTTTTACCCACCCGAATTCAATTCCATAAAGTCGTACAGATTCCTTAACGACTTATCTAACCACTCATGTAAATAAGTCACCCGATTGTTACCAGATTTCCCTACACCTTAACGACTCTGATTTCGTCCAAATCTGGACTAGGTTGGAAAATCCAAAGTTACTACTCAAAGTTTTCTGGCCCCAATTATTTCCCCATTGGCTTTTCTATAACGACGGGAATGGGTCGTTACAATAGATACCAATTTACCCATCACTGGTCCCCGAGTAACAAACTAGGAGAAAAGGGGTAAAGCAAGAATAGAGTAGTATCTGAATCGTCGAATAACTGGGGATACTTGTCCCACATATTTTTCTATCGGCTCTGGGCTGCTAGAAGCTTAGATTGGATACTTCTCACCTTACCCTGAACATCTTTCACCAAATCAACTCTCAAAGGTTTCACATATTCAACCTCAAACCAACCAATTGAACACCAACACATCCTCTCATACAATGCCTCAATGAAGTCATCTCAATACTTGAGTGATAAATATTGTTGTATGTAAACTTAACTACAACAAAAACGATTCCCCACAACCACCAAAGTTGATCGTACACACGTCTACAACATGTTATCAAGGACCTTGACACAATCATCTGGGAGAATCCTTTAGCACTTAAGCATGATAAAATTCCAAGTCAATAATCGCTACAAATATAAGTGAACCTGAATCAACCAACGCATACTCATAATACCCAAACAATCATAGTTCTTAACAATATCTCTGTCCTGCAACATAAATTCCCATGAGCTTAAGTTATAACAAATTTGATCCTGAGAAATCAGATACTCATCGAGAGATATTTCCAAACATACAACCCCTCCAATAACACTATCAAAATGCTAGATTTAGTAATTGTAGATTACTTCTTAAGAACAGTAGAATTGGACCCAATGATCCCCACATTCAACCACACATAATCGATACATGACCTCGCCAACTAGGGGAATATTAAGATTATCGGACAACCACAAATACACATGGTAGCTCTTCTATAAATTCTCATAAGCAATGTGGTACATGTAGAACCACTAAAATACTTTAACAACTCCAAGAGAATACCAATTATGTCATTCAAAATAACCAAATCTTCCCAATCTTCCCACTCAACCAAGAGAACATCGAAGGATTTGGTACCCCTGATCCACCACTAGGGATCCACCCACAAAAGTGAAAACACACTAGAGCATAGCTAGTGAATCATACTCACAACACTAACAACCATCATAAACACTCCGGCCTTTTACCTTATTAGAAACCAACACTTTTAAAAATGAAACCTTTCTTAGGTACTTAACAATCAATAGTAGTAAACTTACGATTCACCCCAGATGTAAGTCCTTTCAAATGCTCAATACCATATACAATTGTTCATTTCTCACCTTGCCAATTCATACCTTAACAAAATACATCACCACGAATGTAGACTCGCAATGAAAAATCTGAATTGTAATTTCCATGATATAACACAATCCCTTTCTCTATCAACATTAGCTTGTACCTTGAAGATTTTTATGAATTCATGGATCTCTGTTTATCATTGATTGCATCTCCATCGATCTTACCATAAATTTTGCTAAAATTTCAATCATACTCATTACTAGACTCAAAAATAAAACTAAGCACTTGTCATCACACTCAAGCTAATGTCCGCACACTCCTTACTCAAGTCTTTTTCGACCAACCTGATGGATCTGTGACACTATTACCATAGCCACAACAAAATGAATGAAGTCATGCGTCTCTGAACCCAATTATCTACCCCTCTGAAGATACCTCTTTAGCCTTAAGAATGAAATAAAATATTCTTGCTCTCGCCTCTCTCTAAATGCTGTACTACATCCCATTATTTCTCTTCATCATGGACCTAGCTCTTTTAAATTCTATTCGAGAGGTGTCCCACCAGCTCTTAAAACATTCCATACAACCAGGTTACTTACCAAATATTAGAAAACCACAACCTTAGGTACTCGCAAGTCGTAATAACTATACAAAATTTGCTTGATCAACAATCTCATTATATATTTGCATCCCATCACAATCCACCACGAACTCTTATTACCATTATGCTAAGTCAGCCCTGACTATCACTACGAAGCCAATCTTTCATCAACACGACAACTCAAACTCAGGTATACGCATCAAATTCAAAGGACTAACCCAATTTTTATGCACACTTTCTTACCAAAATACTTCAATTGCCTTCACCCAAGTATACTCATTGGGACCTTCCTTATCCATAAGCTTGTCATCCCGGTATTAATCCACTCCCTTATGGATTAAGATAAAATCATCAGTCCTCATACTACCCTCCTTATTCTTAACAAACAAGACAGGAGAACCCCACTTGGAAACACTAGGATGGATGAACCCTTTATGAAGAAGCTCTTGGATTTGAGCCTTACGATCTCTTAATTCTACTAGATCCATACGATACGGAGGGATGGAAATAGAGCAAGTGTCAGTTTCCAAGTCAATGCAAAAATCTATATCTCTATATGGAGGCATACCAGGCAAATCTGTAGGAATCACTTCCTTAAAATCAGACACCACAGGAACAGACTCAATAGAGGGAGACTCAACCTCAATATCCCAAACATGAGCCAAATAAGCTAAACAATCCTGCCCTACCAGTTTCCTAGCCCGAATGGAGGATATGATATTAGCTAGCTTAGGCTTGTACACCCCTTCCCACTCTAATATTTCCCTACCGGGGATCTCTAGAGTTACCGACTTAGTTTTACAATTAAGTCCGGTATAATAGGGAGGACAACTAAGTCATGCCTAAGATTATTTCAAGTCAGTCATATGCAGCATAACCAAATAAACCCAAAACTGAAAATTCATAAACACAACAGGACAACACGATATACATGGGTGACTATGACTGACTCTTCAACTGGGGTAGAAACATGGATGGGGGCATCAAGTATATCACAAACCACATCAAATCCCAAGGCAATTGAACTGACACATACGAATAAGTAGAACCTAGATCAAACAAATTAATAGCCATCCTAGCACAGACAAAAGTAGAACATGTGACCACTGCATCACACCCTTAAACTTGGTATTGCCCGAAAAAACATAAAATAGAACCCTGTCATCTTGACGGGTAACCTCCTCGCCTGGCTGCACTACTCCTCCACCTGTATTACCATTTCCCCGGCCTCCACGGCCTCACTGATTTCCTCCTCATATGCACAGGTTCTCCACAATTTTAACACACTTTATAACTTTTATTCGATTGTTGAACACTGAATTAGATCGCGGAGGTTAGTTTGGGTACGATTTTGGGCCATAATTGTGACTAGGGGAAAACAGGGGAGACAAGGCTGAGATTTTATCTCGTCATGTCCAGCTCTGGCGGGAGAAATCCCACATTGGCGGTCTCGCCATGGCGGGGAAAATCCCGCCCCAGCAGCCCTGACAGAAACAGATACCCTGCCAACAATTTCTGGGGTTCCTCTCTTTCTATATTTCCCTTAGATTCCCAGGCTATAACTAGGCATTTAAGAAAATACCTTTAGCTAGGACAATCATTGTCTACCCCCCGGTTAACCCAACGAGGTACACACTTTAGAATCCTTTTACATCATTTCAACATTACCACACACATATCCCTAGGATACACCCAGACTCTCACATGGTTATCAGTTGGTCGCAACGCACGTCCAAATTTCTAGCTTACGAACCACATCATAATTTATCTATACCCTTGCACTAATCTCGTGATGACTTTCTTTTCACAACAAGTTTCACGACACTCAAGCAATTACAACTTGCAAACAAGTCCAAATTCTTTAATTAGTTCATTCATATACGACCATTACTTATCATCTATGCCTTATACTGCCTCAAAACCAGATACCAATTGGAACCTTCTCAGTTCCAATTAACTTGCTTGTGTCCCTTCAGTCGGGACTACGGCGTCTAGTTCACTTCGTTGAGATACCAATTAGACTCAACTCATACCATAAGCGATAATAGTAGCTAGTGAGCCCCACAAAACTGCTAATTTCAATCATAGAACTTGGTCGAACCCAATTCTTAACCGCCTCAATCTTTAACTGATGGTAACCAGACCTTAAATCAATCTTAGAGAAAATCAATGCACCTAGCAATTGGTCAAAACTGTCATCTATTCGAGGCAATGGATACTTGTTCTGAATGGTGACCCTATTCAACTGTCGGTAGTGTATACACATCCTATGTTGCTAGTGATGGTGTTACCACTTTTGTTGCTCTAGTTCAAACCATAGGGTGAAGGAGGAAATATACCAATTTGTATCACCCATATACCAATTGGATTCAAGTCATAGCACGAAGGAGTAGAAGGAAGCGAGCTTTTCCTAAAGTCCTATTGTCTCTCGAAGAAAAGTACGGACATCATCGTACCGTTCCGTAAGACTCTACTAGACTTATTTTGGTACAATGAAATTAGTGAACCTAGGGCTTATATACCAACTTTGTCAGACCCAGACCGTCGTGATTGAGACCCACACAAACCCTCCGGTGGGAGAACCATTACTACAACCCAAACAAACAAATTTTATGAAAACTAAGGCATTTAAAGATACGGAAGCAGGTTTAAATGACTATAAAAATAGAGTCCCCATAAAATCCAAGGTTTAAATAATTAACTAACCAAACTAATGCGGAAATTCAACCCCTAGAACCTAAAAGTCATTGTACCAAAACTTTACTAACGACAAGTCTAAGAACATGGGGAACAACCCCGAAACTAAACACACACCTTAAACAAATAGTCTGAGTTTGAAAAGAATGGACTTAAACAAGAGAGATACATGGCAGCCTAAAAGAACTGGCTCACCCTTGAATCCGGTCATGATCAATAGTCACTTAGCTGAGGTCTATCAATAGCCGCCTGAAGATGCCCTGTACTCAACAAAGAACAAGCAAGTGCAGTATCAGTACACAACCACAGTGTACTGGTAGGATCACACGGCTATACTAATAAATGAAACACATGCAAGTAACCACAACATTATAAAATAGGCATATACCGAACATATACAATATTAGTCATCTTTTCGGAATCAACGTAGCATTCCACATTCTCAATAGTACACATTGGTTATCAATTTAGAGCAACATACAGTCTTCCAATATCAATCATCTTTAGATTTGAACGAAATCATCATAAGTAGATACACAACACAATTCAATGATCCTCTCACGGAACCCAATTTAATGGTCCTGTTGGAATGTATGCGTCCACCGATGTAGATGGGACCAGGTCCTCAGCACAGTTACAATAACAAAAAATAAACAAAGTGCTGAAAGTAAAGATTGCACAACAACTTTACATGGAAACCTCCTTGCTCAAGGAAGTAAAACCACGACCTAGCCTGCCAGGACTTTTCAAACTGCTTTCACTAATAAAAAAATGGATTCAGGGAGTTAAAACCTTACCTTTAGCCTCAAGAATGGTGAAAAATGGTCAAGAACTCGACTGGGGTCGTTCCTTAGCTCTTAAAGTCGAAAAGTGCAGAATAAAGACGTTTAGAGGTTTATTTACGACCTTAAGTCGCGTCGGACACGCCATAATAGTCCTCACCCCGCTACAGCGGCCCCGCCTTGGCGGTAGAAATCCCACCCCAGCGGCTTGCACGGAACCAATGAGCTATTTTAATAATTCCAAGACCCCCATTTCACAACACACCTTTAACCAACGACGCTAAAAAAATACCGTTCACACAAAGATCAATTTCGAGAGTTCTACCCACTCGAATTCAATTCCGTAAAGTCGTATAGATTCCGTAATGACTTATCTAACCACTCATGTAATCAAAATCATAAATAAGTCACTCGATTATTACCAGATTTCCCTACACCTTAACGACTCTGATTTCGTCCAAATCTGGACTAGGTTGGGAAATCCAAAGTTACTACTCAAAAGTTTTCTGGCCCTAATTCTTTCCCTATTGACTTTTCTATAACGACGGGAACGGGTCGTTACATGAGTGGTTATTTTTTATTTGTTAGATTATTTTTTTAATACACAACTTTTTGAGATATTAAAAATAAAACAATTAAATAATAAAGGAAAAATGGTTAAAAAAGACAAATATGAATGGAGGCCATAGAGAGGTGCCACATCACCCTCTCTATGTTTCTCCTTTATATATATATATATATATATATAGATTACGTGGACTGACTTTGAGTTTGTATAATTAGTCACGTTTGTATATGTATAATTTGCCAGAATATACAAATACATATGTATAATATACAATTATCTAACCGATATACATATACAATTCACCTCTCTCCCACTCTCTGCCCTCTCTCGCTCGCC
>JAJOOS010012772.1:0-11327 GCA_029582725.1 Solanum chiquidenum
TGATTATTTATTTTTCTAATAAATTTACTAATTGATTGTTAGTTTGTTGGTAATATATCATTCAAGTTCAATGTTAGGTTAGTAATTGATTGACAATATGTTCAAAATATTATTAACTAAATGATTATTCAATAGTAAAATATTTATTAATTTATTGCATTTAAAAATCTAAGAGCACGAATATAAATCCAAAAATATTAATATCAATTTTATAAATCATATTTGAATGAAACAATGCAAAATCTATGATAACAAGTTAAATTAATCTCAATATGACACATATCATTTTATCATGATGTGTTTCTAAACGTATGTAGTGTACAAGTTCATAATGTATCCAACTGACAAAACCAACTTGAAGAATCTTATCTACTTGTTGCTGCATTTTGTGTCTCATTTTTTCTCAAATTTCATGCTTCCTCTCTTGTAAATGGGCACCAACATTCCCTTACAAAGTTGTCAAAGAAGCAAGGTCGTAAGTTTGTGAAAAATTTTTATTGGAGGATCACTCAATTACTTTGCAGGTTGACATGTTGATATGAGTTTAGACTTTACAGTATTTCTCTAAGAAATCATCAAGAAATAGTCAGAGGCAATACATGTGATATATAATATTTAGCATTAGCTAGCCACGGGAGTTCATGACTTTTCTCAAGGAAATTTAATGTTAAAACATACTCCTATCTAAGACACTACAACCCTTAAATATAAAGACCGAGCAAAGAGCTAGATGCCATATAATAGCTACTTTACAAGCATTCTGTTCTGATAGTCCATGATGATAAATTACTTTAAACTCTTAAGGTGTCCTTTTGATATCACAATTTGTATCCAAACTAATGCTTAAGTTGTAAACTTTTGTAATATTCACTACCATCGAATTGTAGGAATATAAGTAATACTTACTCGAGTCTTTCTTGTCGGCGTTCTAAGAAGATCACATTCATCATAGTTCTATAAAGTTTCAGCTCTGAACCTCTAATTGCGCTGATGAAATGTTAATCTGAGCACATTTACCAAAAATATTGACAAAATCTAATTTTGGCCAAAAGTTAAAAGTTAAAACGCCTAACAGCACAAACTGAAAATGGAAGCCTCAAAACCTAAACCAATCAACCTATTAGTTAAAATATGACCTTTTGAAGCTTGCCGTGCTGACGAAATTCTCATCTGAGCATGTTTGCAAAAAAATTTAGGCAATTCCAAATTTTGGCCAAAAGTTAAAACGCCTAACAGCACAAATTGGAAATGAAAACCTTGAAACCTGAAAAAATCATCCAATTAGACCAAAAATAACCTTCCAGAGCTAATCGCGCTGACAAAATTCCAATTTGAGCATGTTTCTCCGAAATATTGACCAAATTCAAATTTTATCCAAAACATAAAAGTTAAAATGCCTAACAACACAAACTGAAAATAAAAGCCTCAAATTCCAAACCAACCATCCTACTAGACAAAAAATGACCTTTCCAAAGCCAACCGCGCTGATGAAATTTTAATCTGAGCACGTTTACCAAAATTATTGACCAAATCTACATTTTGGCCAAAAGTTAAAAGTTAAAACGCCTAACAGCACAAACTGAAAATGGAAGCCTCAAAACTTGAACCAACCATCCTATTAGATAAAAAATGACCTTTCAAAGCTAACCGCACTGACGGAATTCTCATCAGAGCATGTTTACAAAAACTGTTAAGAAAAGTCAAATTTTGACCGAAGTTAAAAGTTAAAATGCCTAACGGTACAAACTTAATATGAAAATCTCAAAATCCAAACCAACCATCCTATTAGACAAAAAATGACCTTCCAGAGTTAACCGCGCTGATGAAATTCAAATTAGAGCATGTTTCACAAAGAAATGGACCTAATTAAAATTTTAGCCAAAAGTTAAAGTTAAAACACATACAAACTGAAAATAAAAGTCTCAAAATCCGAACCAACCATCCTATGAGACCAAAACTGAACTTATATGGCTAACCGCGGTGACAAAATTTCAATTCGAGCATGATTACCAATAATATTGACTAAAGTGAAATTATGGCCAAAACTTAAAAGTTAAAATGCCTAATAGCACAAACTAAAAATGGGAGCTCAAAACCCGAACCCTCAATCTTATTACATCAAAAATGACCTTCCACATCTAACTGCACTGACGAAATTCTCATATGAGCACGTTTATCAAATATATTGACCGAAGTTAAATTTTGGCACACACTAAAAATGAAAGCCTCAAAACCCGAACCAACCATCCTATTAGGATACTATACAATGCAATACATGACCAATATAAACCCTTTTTCGATGGTAAGTTCATTTTGTAATCAAATTATTCGGTATGACTCATAGCTATGTCCACTTCCCTGCTGGATTTTTTTATTTTTCTTGTTTATGGAATCAAACTAGTGAAAGAACTCTCTTAAGAAAACATTTTTTCTTCTGCACTTGGTTAATTCCTATAAACTAAGACTACTTAGAACTTAATCAAGGTCATGCACACAGCTGTCTAGAAGATTGACACCTACTAGCTGTTTGTTTCCAGGGTTGAGTTTTGTGAATACAACAACATACACAGTGTAGTCCCACAAGTGGGGCCTGTGGAGGATGGAGTTTTAAGCAGAACTTATCCCTACCTATGTGGAGGTTGAGAATTTTTATTTCTATGTGCTTCTTGGTTGGTCCTTATATCCTTGAGAAATTGTATAGAAATTTGGTTATTCCATTTTGATAGAGGGAACTTTTTTGGGCATATATCTTTGATTTTGTTGTGTATGCAATGTTGTGGCCAGGACGCAGCTCTGCTCACTGGACTCTTTAATATGGCTGGAGTAATTGTGTCCACGTAACATATGCATAGGGAAAATTAACTCAACCTTTCTGAATATCAGTCACTGAGTATAAAATCAATTAAAGTTGCCCTATGAAGTCTATCAAAGAAGAGTAAATTTTAGGTTTAGCAAGCATAAAAATCATATTTGTATGCTATAACTATATTTTGTATAATTACGCTCCATAGCTATGACTATTAATCTGTATATTTCGGTATACATATACATAAAAAATATGTATTTGGGTCTATTTGTATATTTCGGTATACAAATGAGTCCTATATTTGTATATTTCGGTTAACAAATGGGTCTTGCATTTGTATATTTCGGTATTCAAATAGGTCCTTCATTTGTATATTTCGGTCAATTTGTATATTTCGGTATACAATGGGATGACAAAAAACATGGAATGTTTGCTGCGAATTAAAAATAAAAGAAATCATGGCTATAACATTTAATTTGAATTAATAGTTTGTTATTTCATACAATTTTTCCATCAAAGAAACCTCCTCTAAAAATCTTTCTTTACACCAAAAGTGAAACAAAAGTAAACACTTCATCTTAATGTCTTGCACATGACTATCCCTATCTTCAAAAAGCTTTGGAGTTCCTCTTTCCAAATTGACCTCCATATGCAAGCATGAATCAATCTCCACCATTTCTTCTTTCTTAAGGCCTAATTTATTTTCATTTAGATTAAGATGTCTGGATTTGAATGCAAATCTGAATGGTTAAGATGTTGTCTCTATATCTAAACACAAAATGAGTAATAAAAATTGTTTTTCAACCTCTATACATGCATAATTATTTAGTTGTGAACATAATAAATATACAATTCAAATAAAAATTTAATTTAATATTAGAAAAATATTAATTTAATAAAACAAAATCATTATTTGATTTAAAAAATGAAACATTTATGTTCACTAGTGATGGTGGAGATGATTTGTAGTGGTGGTGGTAGTGGTAGTGATTGGTGTTAGTGGCTAATAATGGTGGTGGTGAAAGTTGTGATGGTACAAGTGGTTGGTATTGTAGTGACTATTATGATGGTGGTGATTGGTAGTAGTGGTGGTGGTGAAGTTAGTTGATGTTAGTAGTTGGGTGGTTACTGAAGAATGTAGTGGTAGTTGGCCGTGGTTCTAGTTGTGGTGGAAGTGGTTACAATAAGGATTGACCACAATGGTGGTAGTGGCGGATGGTGGTGGCGCTAAAGAATGCGCGTGGTGTTTAACAAAGCGTTGGTGGTAGTTGGCGGTAGTTCTAGTTGTGATGGTGGAGTTGGCTGGTAGTAGTATTGGCCGGTGTGGTATTAGTGGTCGATAGTGGTGGTGGAGATGGCGACAATGGATCTAGTGTAATGATGAAGGTGGTAGATGTGATGGCGGGTGGTAATAGCTGTAACATCTTGCAATTCGAAATAACTATGATGAAACTTATAATTGGAAATAGTCATTTTTGGAAGGAATGCAAAATATGGAAATTTAGTTAAGGAAACAAAAGTGAGTTTTGGTCAACTTTGAATGGTCATAACTCCTAACTCAGGATGAGTTAGGTGTATCTCTAGTTATATTTGGAAATCTCTTGGAATGATCTTTCCAACGCCGCCGAGTTTGCGCGATTCCGAATTCTTATGAGTTAGTTATGCCCTTTGGAAGTTGGGCTGTTGGCACAGGGAAGTTCATCCGAATTTGTAAGGGTATTTTGGTCTTTTCCCTAACCATTTCTTTTGGTTATATTAAGGGTCTAGGCTGATTTTAAATCAGTTTCCCCTTTGAAAAGTGAGGGTTAGGGCTTTGAGAGAGAAGAGGAGAAGAAGAGGAGAAAGAGAAGAAGAAGTGAGGTTCGAGGAGATCGTCGTGGATTTCGTCGGGGGTGATCCCTATTAAGGTATGTGAGATCATAGTGTTGGGTTGGTTCATTCCCCCACACGCCAAACTCGTTTTAATTCCGAGAAAAGATTGGTTGTGTTAGTTGAAGTTTGTGGGTGTGTTTGTTGAAGTTTGTGGTTGTGTTTGTTGAAGTTGTGGTTGTGTTGTTGAAGTTTCTTGTTTGTTTGGTGCATGTTTCCGGTTGTGATTTTGAGTTGAATGTATTGTATATTAAGGGTTTTTATTATTCTAAGTGTTTGGGGCTGGAACCTTTGAAGTTAAAAAGGTTTAGAGTTGGAAAAACAAAGGAGAAAAGTTGGATTTTCGGGGGAAAAAAGGCTGGGGCATCGCGCCCCAAAAGGGATTGTGAGCTTCCACCCTTGGGGCGCCGCGCCATGCAGAGCGCCCCACCAGGTCTTCTGAAGTCTGAAGGTTGGCGCCCCGTGCCTCTCATGGTGCCAAGGACGCCAATCCTTCCCATTCCTTCCCCACTTTTTCATACATGTTCCTTGGTAATGTACCTATGTTTATAGTTGTTTTCAACACTCTAAGGTACATCTAAACATCAAGAACTCATCCATAAACATGAGATCATTACCCTTGAATTCATATATCCAATTCGAGAAAAATTAGGATCAAAGTCAAGTGAAGTGAGAGTCAAGTCTAGAAGTTAAGAAGCAAGTCAAAGGAAGTTTTTAAAGTTTTCAAGAGTCTTTAATGAACGTTTTAACTTCGTTTTAAGACTCAAGTTTCAAGTTGAGTAAAGAGTATAGAGTTTCAAGTTAATTAAAGAGTATAGAGTTCCAAGTTAAGTAAAGAGTATAGAGTTTCAAGTTAAGTAAAGAGTATAGAGTCAAGTTCATTTCTCAAAAGTTATTAGGGAACTAAGTATTCCCAAAGAAGTTTATAAATGTTTTCACATTTAAGATGAGAGGAAGCTGAGATTTCCAAAAGGGTTTTGAGCAGTCTGAGTACTGTCTCTTTTAAGAAAAAGATGAGTTTTGCGAAAGAGTTTCTAAAACATGATTAGTATGACAATTGAGTATGTCATCAATGTTTAAACAGTATGGTCTCTAGATATACCATCGATGTTTATGCAGTATGACTTCCTGAGTCATCAATGATCATTTAAAATATGGTTTTGATATGTTCACTTTAGAAAGAGTTTTCAAGAGCAATTACCTCTTTTAAGAGGGTAGTTTGAGTAATTTTCTCAAACTAACTAAAGAAGTTTGTTTTAAAGCTTATGAGCTAAAGTATATTTTTGGGAGTAGTCTTGAGCACCGAAGTGGGGACACGAGTTCATATTAACTCAACTCTCCATAAGAACCATGTGGCCAACATGGGATTTAACGGGTCATACTTTTTAGATGATCACGTAAGTTAAGCTAGTGGATCCACTAAGTTAAAGTTAAGTAGTTCTATATGACGGCAAAGTATAGGACAGTTCTGGCAGCATGGGCAAGACAATGTGTCACCACTTAGGTTCATAGTGGTGGTTGTCAGTTAGAGAAACTCTCATAGTAGAAATTGCATGGTTCCTCGAGGGGTTCTGCTTAGTATGGATGGGGGTATGGGACTTCATTCATGCATTGCACAAGTAGACTTTGAGAGGGAGCATGGTAATTTTATAATATTATAAATATGATTTTGACGTCTTATTTTAATAGTTTTACAAGCTTTATATATTGCATGTGTCTTATTGCTTTATATTGAGTTCAGTTATTCATGAGTTGAACAGAGCCAAGGTAAGTTCTCTTTTGTATCCCTTTCAAACTTAAGTTGTTGTTTAGCTGTCCAGCTCGCATACTCGTACATTCAATGTACAGATGCTAGTTGGCCTGCATCTTGTGATGATGCAGATGCAGGTACCCAGGATCAGCATCCAGCACGTCGTTGATCCAGCTGAGCACTCCAGAGTCAGTGGTGAGACTCCTTGCTTTCCGGAGGACTCTGTTATTTTGTTTCCCAGTTTTGCTTTATTAGGATGTTGCGGGGCCTGTCCCAACATCCATCACAGTGTTATAGAGGCTTCATAGACAGTCATTCAATCAGTTAGTATTGAGTCTCTCATCTATGCATGTATAAATATTCTATTTTGAGACAAGTTGCCTTTTTGGCCAGATTTTATCATTTAAGTTGTTTTATGATCTTTTATCGCATAGAGTTATTCTGTTGAGTTAAGTTTTCCGCTGAGTTAAGTAAGCCAGGCCAAGGGTTCTCTTGGAGACCAGCGATGGTCTTCGGGTGCCGGCCACGCCCAGGGTGTAGACACGGGGCGTGACAATAGCGGTTGACAACGGTGTTGGTAGCTAGTGGTGGTTGTGATGACAGGTAGTTAGTGGTGATGGCAGGTGATTATGGATAGAGTGGTGGTGAATATTATCATGCACACAAATACGTCTTGATGATATTAAGACTTCGTTCAAGATCTTAATGATTTAGACCTATTCAGACCAATTAAGTGCTTCAATCTTAATGAAAACAATGCACTTAATGGCCTAATTCAGACATCCACTAAATGCAAATAAATGAGGCCAAACTATTTCCCCCAAACTGTTCCAGCTTTTAAGAAGATCAACAATATCTTTAGGCACACACCGCTTGATCCCCACAACATCGAGTAATAGTTGCCATAGTTGGATAGTAAAAGAGAAATGAAGATACAAATGGCTATTAGTTTCAGTATAAAAAAATGGCTATTAGTTTCAGTTTCGAAAAAAAAAGGCTATTAGCTTATGTGGTTGTCTCACAAAACAAACATCTGGAGCATAGTTGGAGCCCCATTCTACTCAGCCTTTCTTGAGTCAAAACTACCTGTCTCACCACCAAACAAGTGAAACAGAAAACCTATGTAGGGGCATTTGTTTTCCAAGTTGGCTTCCATGGACAGCCATCAATCTGTTGGACACAGTTGCCAATTATCAGATTGGCAGACTTGACTGGGAAATTCCCATCTCTATTATGATTCTACTGCACCTCTGCATCTGTTAACCCCCTGAAAATCCTCCAGAGTCTTTAAGAACTCCATTGTTCCTTCAATTTCCCAATCAATTAGAGCCCTCTAGAAGGTAATGTTCCACCCTAGCATCTCCTTAATAGTGTTGTCAAAAGCAAAAAGTGGAAAAGAGCTCTAATATCCGTCGACGCTTTAAGTGCAAAGCTTTGTGCAAATAAAGCATGTGATTTAATGAAAAGGCGCAAAGGGAGAAAAAATACAAATATATATTTAGTCCAAGACTTATAATTTATAAGCATGACTGGCAAATATATGAACAAAGAAATTGAGAAATAATTACTATAAAGTGAAATAAAAACTACTTAGTGTCATCTCTTCAGAAGAGGTTCATTGGCAAGAAAAGTATGTCTTAGAACCATGATGACGACACTCAAGCGCACATTGAGCAAGGCTAAGCGCTCAACATATTTTGAACCTTGTTTCAGGGTTTAAGCGCACCTTTTATAACACTGCTCCTTAATTGTGGGTAAATAAGCATATAGGTTGATTGAGATACTAAACAAATCCCGGAAAAGATCTTGCAAATACGCATGCCCTAGCCAGTTGTTTATATATAGAACAAGGTCTTTCTACCATTATCAACCTAGATGCTAGAGTTATCTATAAACAAATCCCATTGTTGTCTAATGGATCTGCACACCCCTATAGTCCATAAGGGTTGTTAACATGAAGTGTGAACCACAACTTTTCCTGACCATACTTGTCGCAAATTACCCTTCTTGATAACCTATTCTCTTCCATATTATACCTGCTTAGCCATTTCATCAAAATACTAGTATTTTGAGCATTTAAATCCCTAATTCCAAGCCTCCTTTTGTTTTGGTAGTGATTAGAGACTTCCACTAGACCAGGTGCATAACTTGTTTGTCCTTGTTTCTTTGCCAAATGAAATTTCTCCTTAAAGCATTAATTCTATCCCTCGCCTGGTAAGGGGAACAAAGACATCACATAAGTTGGTAAAACATCCACCACACTATTAACCAAAATAACTCTACCACGAAAGATAAATACTGACTTGTCCAGGTAGCCTATCTCTTCTCACATCTTTCAATCACTTTATTCCATATTTCAATGACCTTGTTTTGGAAACCTAAAGAGAGACCCAAATATACTGTTGGTAGGGTCCCAGCTCACATCCCAAAAGTGCTGCCAATGACTGGAAATTGTCAACCGCATCAATTAGAAAACGGAAGCAGGACAAATATACTATCACAAATAGTATGTCAATACCCTCGGTTATACTTTAAGATTGTATACACCCTTACCATCAATCTTTTATCCAAAATTTAAAAACCCGTATTTTTTTTTTAAACCTACCCCACCCACAACCAAAATAAGTTAACCCTTCTTCTTTTTTTGTAATGGATCATCACTGATCCCTTGCTGACCAAAGAAACAATAAAGCCTTCATCTTCAAGAATGAAGCCAGTGCATCCTCCCAAAAGTTTCAGACAAGAACAGTGCACCAACCCCTTTCAACAACACAAATTAATCATGAAGGTAAAAATCTTAACATGGAATGTAAGGGGGTTGAACAATGAGGATAAAAGGAGACAAATAAAATCCTTAGTTCATCAGTGGGGAGCATACATCTATGAATTCATAGAAACTAAATTATGGGGGACTGTGGAAGAATATTTTCAGCAACTTTGGGGAAACAGATGGGTTGGAGGGGTATGGATGGACTCCATTGGTAGAAGTGGTGTAATAATTGTATTATGGGACAAGAGGGAATGGAAAGGGGAGCTCATCGACAGTTGCAGTCAGATGCTCACTTGTAAACTATCTGGGATCAGCCAAGACTTGACTTGGTATCTTACTGTTGTATATTCAGAGTGTGACAGAAAAGAAAGAGAAGAATTGTGGTGGGAGATCTCAGCTATTAGAGGAATATGTGAAGGGCCCTGGGTGATTTCTGGGGACTTTAATGTATCAAGATTTCCCTCTGAAAGTACAAACTATAACAGAATAACCAGAGCCATGGCTGTTTTCAACCAATGCATAAATGATCTTGAGTTACTGGATCCACCTCTTTTCGGAGGTGTTATACATGGAGATGAGGTCAAAATCACAATTGTGCCACAAGAATAGATAGATTCTTGTTCTTGTCCTAATGGAATGAGTGTTTCTCCAAAATCAGCCAAAGTGTACTCCCACAACTTGGCTCGGACCACAACTCCATCCTGCTATCCTGTGGTGATTGGAAAGATAGGAAATTATATTTCAAATTTGATAATTGGTGGCTTAAGAAGGAAGGATTCATAGTCAATTGAAAGTCTAGATCAAAGAATGGAGCAAAGCCAACAAGAACAACTGGAAGGAAAGGAAAGATCAGATTCTATCACAAGTGGGAAATCTGGAATCCATTCAGGATCTTAGACTTTTGACAGATGATGAACAGTTGCAGAAAATTCAGCTGGCTATGGAGTTTGAAGAGGTGTCCAGAAATGAGGAAATTGCTGGAGGTAGAGATCCAGGGTACAATGGGTCAAAAATGGTGACAAAAACACCAAGTACTTCCACGGAATGGCCAATGCTCACAGAAGATTCAACTCCATTGACATCCTCAAAGTCGAGGGGGCTGAAGTTACTGATCCTGAAGAAATAAAAATTCCATAGTGAGCTTCTATCAGGAACTCTACAAGGAGTCCGAGAATCGGAGACCTGATTTCACACTCCAAGGGAATACCAGGATCTCCACTGAAGAGCAGGTGTGGCCGGAAAGACAACTTGAAGACGATGAAATATTAGAAGGGCTTAAACAGTGTGCCATTGATAAGGCCCCAGGCCCTGATGGATTCCCAATGTCATTCTTCATTGCTTTCTTGGAAATGTTGAAGTCAGATGTACTCGTCACCCTATGGTGTTGGCCACTGGCCAGATTCAAAAAGGGGACTTCCCCATGCCTCGTCACTTGGTCAGCAACTCTAGGGGCTAATTTATATGCAAAATATGGCCACGTGAATCCATTTTGTCTCCGTAAAATAAGGTATTTTATGTATATATGTTTTAAAATTGGTGTAATATTATATTCTGGCACCCATGCTATAAGAAAGCCAAAATGTGCACTTAGTTGGATGTTGAGTTATTCACCATGAGGACTAGGGATCAATTCCCACTTAATACATTGTTTCCTTTTTTTTTTAAGTGGTGCACCCATGCTCAAGAAATTATAGATTCGCCTCTAAATTGTCAAAGCATAAAAGGTTTTGAGGGCTAGGTATCAGTTCCCCCTTAATAAATTTTTTTCTTTCAGTGCTGAAGATTAATACACAAAACTGTTACCTTTGTCAAAAATTTTTTTTTTTTTCTTTCAGTGGTGCACCCATGATCTAGAAATCCTAAATTCTCCCCTGAATTTAACTCTTTATCTCCTACAAAAACTGATTTCGACACACACCTTTCATCAGAATAGGGTGTGAGTCTCTTACTATCTCCAAAACACTGTGAAACCTCTCCAAAATAGCGATTAGGTTCTGGTTGAAATTACCTACCGGAGGGCTTTCACACCATATTTGCATTTCAAAGCTCTGCTCCATCTCGACACTACTCGGATTCTTCTCCAGAGAACCTTTTACCTTGAGTTTGGCCTATTTCACGTGATTTTTTAGAAG
>JAJOOS010012773.1:0-11122 GCA_029582725.1 Solanum chiquidenum
GAATGCTCAACTGGATCAACGAAGCACTAAATGCTGATCCTGGTTACCTATATTTGCATCATAAAAAGATGCAGACCAACTGGCATCAGTACATTGAGTGTACGAGCATGCGAGGGGAATACTAAACAAGACATAAGCTTGAAAGGAACTGAAAGAACATACCTGGGCTCAACTCAACTTAACTCATTTCAATATAAAGCAATAATATGAAACTCGATGGAGTTGGAAAGATCAAAGATCTTTTCTACGGTATCTTGTAGCACACCTAACTCATCCTAATCTAGGAGTTATGATCGATTGAAGTTGACCCAAAACTCATACTTAGCTTAACTTTGTCAAACTTTCCAAATTTGATTATTTCCAAAAATGGTTTCTTTCTAATTCTAAGTCTTTCTAGTAGCGGGGTGCAGTGGCGGACCCGGAATTTTAACTAAGTGGGTTCGAGATATAAAAAATAAAACTAAAATGTGGCAATAGGGATTTGAACTTGGGTTGGTTAGGAAAATTGAACCCTCTTCACCACTCGGCCAAGGGTCACACTTGTGTTAGTGGGGTCAAAAATTAATATATACATATAAAATTTTAAAAACTGATTAAATATACATACATATACGGTGTTACACTAACAATACAATATAATACAACAATTAACAACCATCCAAACAAGGTGTTATAATATTTGCATATATATATATATATATATATATATAGACAAATATGTGTATATATTCATATATAGTCGAATTTATGTAACAAATTAGTGAAAGAAGAGAATAAATGTAGTACTGGACTCTTTCTCCATGCTGAGAATGCAATAATAGAGGTGAATTTGACAGAAGAAGATCATATGAAGGAGAAGGAGGAGAAATAATGGTGAATAAAACTTGGGATGAGAAATTTAGGAAGGGAATGAATTGATTTGGAGTGAATGCATAATTATGAAGAGAATTAAGTTGATATATAATTAAGAGATCTATTTTAAGTTAATTTTACAAAATGATATATCTTGATGTATCCAACTTAAAATATGAAACAAAATTTTTATTTGAAGATATATAGTTGTTTGAAAGTATAAATATAATTAATGAAGAAAAAGATACCCTCATATTTCAGTATTTGTTATTAGAAGATATTAGATGGGATTAGTTAGCAATGATTGAAACTGTGGCCACGATTAATTTCTAGGAATGGTGACTGAAGTTCACATACAAACAGCCAAATCTCAATTTCCAGAAAATGATTATGTGGTCCGTGGAAATATTTAATCATTCACTCACACTCGTTATTTACATAAATCAGATAACCTTACAAATTACTATTAAAAAGTGAGTGCGACTTCATTATGGTTAGTTGTGATAAAGTTTATGCAACATATGTAGTTATAGTGCAACTCTTTTACATCATTAGATCATATTTTCGTATGGTAAAGATCACTTAAAAATATAGTCATGTTTTATTTATATAAAAAATAACCAAAAATCATAAAAAATATACCATAATTGTAGAATATATCTTGTCAAAAGTCATAAAAAGTATATAGTGATTATACCATCCATTTACTAGTTCATGAAGACATAAACTTTCAATCCACTTAATCGTCCATTTATTAGTTCATCTCATATTGATCCATCCAATTCAAATCTTCTAAAATCTAAGTTGATATGTTGCCCAAATTAACTAATGAAAAACTTAGTTATTTTTTTAAAAATAAATTAGTTTTCTTGTTTTGTTTGATATGTAGTTTTGTTAGGTACTTAAATCAACTACAAATAAATAAATTAAAATTAAATAAAAATTAAACGAGTTTGAGTTATGATTCATTTTATAATCTATTTCGATCCAAGTTACCTATAATTCTATTACCATATAATGCATCAATTGATTTAGTGTAAATATAAAATAGTATAATAAGGCATCCATCAATGTGGTAGCTAGCTTTGGTCTATGGAGAATTGAATACAATGAACTACCGGCAGAAGATAACGTACATTATTTTCCTTGTTTAATTTTGTCTTTAATATATATATATATATATATATATATATTGATATTTCATTTAATGCAAACCATCAATAAACGTGTCTACTATTACACAATTTAAATAAAGAAAGACAAATTATGTATTGACAACTCATGTAAAAATACTCAATTTTTTATGCATAATACTTCTAAACATAATACTCAAATAGGATAAACTCATTTTAAAATTATTTCAAAATTAGTTATTCATTATCCCTTGTACTAAATGAGCCTTTAATATACAATAACAACAACATATTAAGTGAAATCTCACTAAATTGAATCTAAAAAGGATAGTGTATACGCATATCTTACATTACCTTGAGGAGGTGGTAAATGAGCCTTTAGTATATGACAAAAAATAACAAAAATAAAATAAAAACTGGAAATATCTTTTGTAGGAAAGGATGACCAATTTATAGTCTTTAGTCAAACACCATATTAATCAATGTCCCATTATTTCAAGTTGATCAAGTTATGTCTCTTTCGTATTCCATCATGCACAACTTGTCTTTTCGTCTTTTCTATTCCCAAATCACTAAATTAGAGTAACACCAATAAGTCTTAATCATGAATTAAATGCAACATATCCTCCAACCAACGCAATAGGCAAGTAGACAACTACCACATTTATCCATCATATAATAATAATTCATGTCTATGTTGTACTCTCTATTTATAATTCCAAATTCACAAACATTATATTCACACAACAATGTATACATATCTTTGTTATGTACTTTAGTCTTTAT
Organism: Solanum chiquidenum; assembly: GCA_029582725.1. Lineage (NCBI taxonomy): Eukaryota > Viridiplantae > Streptophyta > Magnoliopsida > Solanales > Solanaceae > Solanum > Solanum chiquidenum. Next base: position 2,772 of record JAJOOS010012773.1, read on the forward strand.
AATTTGTCTTCAATATAACCATCTAGTATTCGAAATTCACGATCGATCATATAGTAGTAACCATTATGAAGACATTGGAGACAAGCAATGGGGCAAGTGGTTCTAATGAGGGAAAAAATAGATGTGATGAAGAAATGGTTAAGTGTAGAAGATATGAAATGATTTTGAGAATTATGGGGCTAATTTTTACTTTAGTAGCTGCTATTGTGGCTGGTTCTAATAAGGATACTGAATCAGTTGCAATATCTCTTGTAGATGGATTGCCTCCTTTGCACCTAGCTCTAACTGCCAAATGGAGTTATATGTCTTCCACTGTGTAAGTTAATTCTAACACATATATACTATATAAACTCGCCATTTGTCTTATTTTTCAGGTTACTAATTGATCAGTTATTATAAATGGTTATGTGTAGTTATCTTTTTTATTAGGTTTAGGTAACTAACTTTGCCTTATTTATCAAATTACTAATTTCACTTATTATAGATGCCGATATACTATACAAAGTCACCCACTATCTTATTTTTCAGATTACTTATAATAATTAAGTTATTATAGACAGTTACACGTAGTCATTTTTTAATTAGTTTTAGATAACTAGTTTTGCCTTATTATTCAGATTACTAATTTCACTTATTATATAGATGTTGGTTAGTGGTTACAACTTACATGTAGTTATTTTTTTAAACTAGTTTTAGGCATATAGCTTTGCCTTATTTTTCAAATTACTAATTTCACTTATTACAAATGTTGGTTACATGTGATTATCTTTTTAACTAGCTTTACACTACTATAACCTGTTATTTGAAAAATTAGTAATTTTATTTGCTATAGACACTTACATGTAGTTATCTATTTCACACGTCTTTTTTAGCATGTTCAGCTTCCAAAATTCTTGGAATCCCCCCTACAAAATTATTTATAAAAAAACATGAATAGTAAATAATTGTTTTGTTATTGTACAAAACAATCAGTTCTTCTAATGTTGCTTTATGAAACTATATTCAATTAATTGAGTAGAGAGGCAACTAATCAAATCATCAATTGTAACTCTTGCTAGGAAGAAGTTAACTTAATAGCATAATCACATAAACTTATTAACACCGTCAGTGTACATAAGTTAAACCTTTCGTTGTTCAACAAATGACAGGTACTTTGTGGCTGTGAATGCGGTAGCATGTGCATATGCAGCGATATCTATGGCGTTTATAGCTCTAATAGGAGGAAGTAGAGGAAGAAATTGGAAAGGCTCTATCCTTGTTGTTGCTCTAGACTTGACTATGGTGGCATTGCTCTTTTCAGCCAACGGGGCGTCGGCTTCAATTGGACTCATTGCTTTGAATGGAAACTCACACACTCAATGGCACAAAGTTTGTTATGCTTTTAAGAGATATTGTGTCCAAGGGGGAGCTGCTCTTGTTATATCTATGTTTGGTTCATTCTTCTTTTTTGGCATTGTGTTGCTATTCACTTATAATCTTCATAGAACTACTTTAAATTATTAAAGGGTCTATGTCGAAATATAAAAAAGTTATGATGACTCTCGAAATGAAATTAGATGAAATTTGTACTCATATTTATTATTTGTCAGCTATATTTGTAGCCATTACATTGCAATGAGATACACTAATAATACACCTACTATTTATAATGGAATTAACTCCAATTGTATATGTCTTAAAGTCGTTTCATATTAGTTGTCTTTTCAAATTTTTGTACATATCTTTAATAAAGACGACATGTAATATCTTTAACCATATATAAGAGAATTATCAAAAACAGTATATTAATATCAAGTCTGCATTTATAGTCACAAAGGGAATAATAAATATAGTAGGATGGATCTTGGAGCTTAGACTTCTTGTTGAAAAAAAAAGAAGGAATAGGCCATGCCCTACCGGCCTACCCCATCAACCTAAGCCTAAATATGAGAACTGACGCTTTTCAACTCTCTATGAGGAGCTCCACCCCTATTTCAATAAAAACTCGCCCCTCATTTCTCATTTTTAAATTTCTAATATTTTGTAAGCATTCTGATGATTCTTGGGTGATTGTTTCACCCGTGGCTTTGTGTTGTACTGAGGTCAGACTTAGCCCCCTTTTGCTCCTTTTTTGCTAATACAACACGATCTATAGATAATTTGGATAATTTATTTTATAAAATAAAAATCAGAAGTCACTCAATCATAAAAAGATTTTATTTCATATCAAAGAAATGATTCAGCCAGAGACATAACTGAAAAAACCAACACTAAGGATGTGTTCGGTAGAAAGGAAAATGTCTTTTATGAAAAAAAAAATAATTCAAAAAAACAAGTGTGTTTTAACTTTTTTTCTTGTGGTCGATACATAAATAAAAAATATTATTCTAAATATTTTTTATCTATAATCTAGACAACAACGGAAGTGGAAGTTGATGTAAGGTTGGTGGGGATGCGGACAAAGATGAGACATGTTGAAGGATGAGAGTACACATCAATGTGATACGTCACTTATGGAACTTGTATTAATTCCCGACTTGTACTAGGGGATCATTTTCCTAACTTTTGAAGAACTTCAAGGAAAAAAATTTAAAAATATTTTTCGGAAAATATTTTTCTCCGTGCCAAACATTTCTAAAGAAGCAACTTTTAAAGAGGGGCAAAAGAAAATTAAAGGATAGAAAAAAACCAAAAAAGGTACTAACAATGTGTTTTTAGAAGTAAAAAATATAGGGCAAATTAGAGAAATCACATACTTTTAAGACAAAATTACAATCTATTCCTTAAAAGTTTATAATTATAGAAATCCCTCAAAACGGATACAATAATATAAGCGTTGATACATTAATCTGATGCGCGAGATACATTAATCGTTAAGTAAGATACATTACATTTTATACATGATACACTATCTGATGTGCGAGATACACTAATCTGATGCGCGAAAATGAGGGATTTTGAAGATTTGTAAAACTTATAGGGGATAATGGTAATAAGTAAACTAAAAAATGGATTTTCTGCAATTTTTCCAAAAATAAAGAGGGAGCAAGAAAACTTCAAACCTATTATGATTTGCACCCTAAAATGATATGCTCCACTTGGAATCACAAACACATGATATTGGTCCACATGGCATGGTTGCTGATTTATGGAAAGTCACATGGCCATGTGGGAAAAATCCGAACCCCGAAAAAATTACAAAAGTATCTTTAAGGTTAATATTATTTTTTAAACATATAGAGTAGATGATGACTCTCAACTTCCTTCATATTCTGAACATTGTCAGTAAAAGTTCTGGCCCTGTCACTATCAACAACCTAAAGGCTCGGAGTTCATAAAATTGAAATTCCATCACATCTATGAATAAAAAGTAAAGCTGTAACACATAGAACTACAAAAGTTCACTAATTTGATAGACATTTGAATGAGGTATATATAATCTGAACTGCAAAAGCCTACATACACAACAAGCTACACAAAACAACTATACTAAAAATCTCACTTTTTTACCCCATTTCTATGCTACATGTTTTTATCAACTTTTTTAGCTTTACAAATTACTATAGTCTATAAATACATGCTGATAGACTCCCTAATTGCCTCTATAGATCCTGCGATCGAGCTGATAAAAGATTTGCAGTCCACATAACAGAATTGACAACACGTTTTTCATTACAGTATATCGATGATCTTCAAGCAGAATGTCCTGGATTGTTTGCTTATGCAACCTTATTCGAAAAAGATCAACCTTTGACATTACTGATGCACGGAGGAATCCCTGTAATCCATCTTGGCAAAACGTCCCTTGATTCGCGTTCTAGTTTCTGCACGAGCCTTCCTTGACTCGTACCTAATATGCTTCTCATATCTGATAAAAACATCTCAGTTAGAAAACAGAATATAATACTAATTCAGCTCTAATACCAAGCAAAACGCGACTTAAAAGACAGAATGAAAAGGCAAAGTGTTGTTACCTCCTTGTTTTCTTCTTCTCCTTGTACCGTGACACAGCAGTTTCTCTTTCTTGGCTGTTTAATTCGCGATGAACGACTTTAGGCACCATTTGAAATGTTTCAGTAGTGGGAGGATGATGAGATTGTTCTTCATTTGCTCCACCCGAAGCATCACAAACATCTGAATCTCTGTCGGGAAGTAAGCACTTCGTCTCAATGAAGCAGTCCGTTAAAGAAGAAGAAAAGCCTTGATCTGTGAATTCGCCAGTATCACCGTGCCAATGAAAGGCACTTCCCTGCAGGCATGGACCATGATCAAGTCATGTTGTTCAATACTGCAAATGCTAAACTTCCTCTTTTTAAGATCATTTTCTATGCCAAAGTTAACTCTGCCTCGTTCACATTGCTAGTCTCAAGCTCAGATAAAGGAGGAGGGGTTTCCGAGGATCAATCAAAAACAACCTCTATATCCCATAAAGGTAGGGGTAAGGACCGTACATCTTATACCCCATACCCCGCTTGTGGGATTACACTGAGTTTGTTGTTGTTTTTGTTTTCTAAGTGAAGGTTGAGTGCAACTAATTGTGGTTCATAAAACTATCAAAAAGATAATATTCAGTGTTTATAAGTCAGATTGTTCATGCATCCAATACCGTACAGTGTCTTGGTCGGAGATGGATGGGATTAGACAATTCTCACCTCTTGAGCTAATTTTTCGAATTAATTATATCCAAGGTTCATTTAACGCCCTAACAACTTAAGCTTTTAGATAAACGTAACACAAATCAAACATTTAACAACTATAAGAGGAGCAACAGAGAATAAAATGATCTTTACCTCAGATGAAGGAACTACATGTTGATCTGAATTCTGCATAAATCCCAAACCTTTAAATCTCAACGGACAATTTTGGACAGGTTCCATAGATTGAAATCCTATAGTTGGTACAGTTTCATCTTGATCATCACCAGAATTTGGTTCCAACTTTGATAATTCGCGAAGCTGACAAAGTATTTCTTCCTTGTGTTTTCCACAAGCAGCATTTCGGTTCTGATCACAAAAATATATCAGGAAAACACCTTAGAATGTACTATTTATTTTGTTAGAGAAAACACTAGAACCATACGAGCAGAGATACCTCAACCTGTCGAAGACATAATTAAGTAAATTAAAATATGTTTTCTCTAACAGTTTGAAGTTTAAAATTAAATGAGTTTAGTCACAAGATTCAACATGGTATTAGAACTAAGTTTCGAGTCTCATCGCCATCTATTATCATATAAGACTCACCGTCTTTATACCATTCAAGCTCGCATTGGTGTGAGCGCCTGAGTGGAGCCATTCATTTTAACTAAGGGTCGGAAGAACTTGTAGCTTTAGCTCAAACTTTGTATTTATGTTAAAAAAAATTCACTTGACATCTATTAAATAATCTATCCAAAATCTCATAAATCAACAAGATTACGATTCAGAATTCATAAACTAAAACTCCTGATTCTACCTTTGTGCACCATGACATATTGAAGATGCGATTAAGTAATCCGAGCTAGCGTTTGACCATAGATGTTAGATCAAATTTTGAATATTTATCTTCAAATATCTATTTAGCCTAAAATCTTATCGGATTTTGAAATTTCATCTTCAAAATATATTTAAGTTTTCAGTCCCACTCACAAAACTTCAAAAACTCAATTTTTCATAATTCAATTGAAAAATCTATGGCCAAACGAGAGCTTCAACAACTCAAAATTTCAAGTTTCAATTGCAAAATCTATGGCTAAACGAGAGCTAAGATAACGAATGGATAAAAAGTAATAACCTTAGGTAGAGGAGGAACCCCAATAGCTTGAAAATTATGCTCAGAATCATTATTAGCAATCAGATCATCAAGACTAACAACAGAAGGAGTATCCCAAATAACCCAATCAGAGAAACCATAACCTCCATCACCGCCACACAAAAGTTCCTTCTTCCCCAAATCTTCAAATCCAAGAATCGACAACAGCTCAGAAACAGAAGGACATCCGCTAAACCCCTCAAGAGGCCTCCTTTCATGTAGAGACAATTGTTTATTATGAGATTCCCAATCACAATTTTGACACAAAACAGAGCTCTCTGTACAACACAGTATAGAAGCTGGAGAAGAATCACAAAGATTACAGAGTAACCAACGAGTATGTTTAGTGAAAAGCTGATTAGTTGAATGAACTTCACGGTCACAGGTAAAACAGAGCTTAGCTGAATCTGCTCTGCAATACAAAAGTGCAGTGTTGTTTCCACAAAAATCACAAAGATGTTGCCTTTGTGGCTCCTGCTCCTGCTGCTGCTGCTGATGATGATGATTTTCTTGATCTTTTTTTAGTTCAGTCATGTTTATTGGTACCCTTTTTAGTGATGATTCGTTAATTGTAAAGAAAATGGAGTTTTGGTAGAGGTGGAAGGAGTTTCTTGGAGAGGTTTTTTGGCTGTTGAAAGGTGCAGAGTGTTTGTTAGGCACAAGAATCTTATCACTTTTGAAAAGGGATTGGGGGTCCAGGAAGAGTGGAGATATTAATATCTCTCTTATTTACTTTTTCATTGTTTGTATCTCCCCATACTTGTGAGTGATCACGAGGATATTGGTCGTGTGGGATGGGGTGGGGGTGGGGGGGTTGGAAACTAAATGGTTCAAGTATTGTATTGATGTGGCTTGGATGAAGTAAAGACTTGACTCTCAAGTGTGATAAAAGAGTTCCTGTCGAAACTCAAAGATAAGTTCTACGAGTGGTTGTTAGAATGATATTGTTGTATGGGGGTAGAGTGTTGATCCGTCAAAAGCTCACATATTTAGAAGATTCATGTTGCATAGATGAGGATGCTGAGGTGGGTGTGTAGTCATACTAGGAGTGATATGATTAGAAACGAGGGTATTCAGAATAAGGTAAAAGTGGCCTATGTGGTTTACAATGTGAAGAGAAGATGCGTAGATGCGCTAGTGAGTATGTGTGAGAGATTGGTTATAGAGGATAAAAAAAGAGATCAAAGAAATATTAGAGAGGGGTGATAAGATATGATATGACACAACTTTATGTTACTGAGTACATGATCTTAAATAAGAGAGTGTGGATGACATGTATTAGGGTAAAAGGTTAGTTGGTAGTGTAATGTTGTTTTGCTTAGGTTGTTGGTGTTTGTCATTGTACTATTGTATTATTGTAGTTCTTGTTTTTGATATATATCATTGTTTATTAATTGTTTTAAATAATCTATCCTAGTACGTTGTTCATTGTGTTTCAATTATCACACTATTTTGATGTTGTTTTCGCTCCCTTCTTGCCGACTTAGCACTATTTTCTTTACTATTTCCTTCTTCTTTGTACCTTAATTTACCGCACTTTAGCCGAGAGTCTTTTGAAAATAGTCTCTCCACCTCCACGAGGTAATAGTAAGGTCTGTGCACATTCTACCCTCTTAGATCCCACTTATAGGATTTCACTAGTACATTGTTGTTGGGAAATATGCACCACATAATATGGAAAGTCGTACATCTATTAAAGAAAAAAAACCAATAACAACAATAAAATAATGTGATAATCCAAGCATAATAAATAATAAATTAACAAATATCAAGAAACTATATAAATAAACCAGAGGAAACCCTTCATACAAGTCACCGACTCTTCCATCCCTCAAAAACAACAGTTCAACCCAAATGAGGGGGTCATCCGACCTCCCTTCGGCGAAAAATTATATGATTTATACATGGTTAAAATAATTTTTTTGGTATATATAGTAGATGTCGAACCTCCTTCGGCTACTTCGTGTGTCCATTTTTTTAGATTTTGAACCCCCTTATTGAAAATTCTGGCTCCGCCACTGGTTCAACTAGGGCTGGCAAGGGAACGGGGACGGGGGACCAATTGGCCAGGATTTTGGGGGGACCGGGATTGGGGGGATAAAAATCCGTCCCATCCCGTCCCACTATATATACGGGATGGGACGGAGTTTGGCGGGACGGGACATGGGATTTTTTATTTTTTTTACATGTTTATTTATTTGTAATTTTGTATTGAAATTATATATTACTATTGAATAGCATTTTTAGTTTATTTAGTTTTCAATAACATTTTTAGCTAATAAAAAATGTTTAAGTTTTCAAATTTCAAATTCAAAATTCAAATTTCAAATTTGTATTTTAAATATTTTAAAGAATTTAACTGGAAATAGTGAATTAGTGATGTAGTCTTTTGTTTTGATTTAATACAAAAAATAATAAAATATTAGAAGTTACAATTTACAAATATTAGTGGAATTAGTATTTTAAAATTAAAATTAAAATGCAAGACAATAGTTATATAAAAAAAAGACTTGAATAAAGCCTTCAAATTTATTCAATAAAATCTAATTGCAACTTAGAACTTAGAAGTTACAATTTACAAA
>JAJOOS010012774.1:0-11036 GCA_029582725.1 Solanum chiquidenum
AGTTTGTGTCAGAGGCTGGGCAAAAGAGGTCTCGATCCACGGACACAGACCACGGTCCGTGGTCTGATCTACGGACCGTAGGTCTGTCCGTGAGTCGGGACTTAGCCGATTTTCTGACTGAGTTCTGAGGAGGGGCTGCAGTGGTAAACCACGGACCACCAGCACGTACCGTGGTCTGATCTACGGTCCGTGGATGGTGACCGTAAGTTGCACCTGCAACTTCTCAAAATCTGCATTTTTGGTCTATCTAGGATACGGGGTGTTACAGAAATAATATTATTATAAAAAGAAGACGGAAAATGAGTCAAAGTAAATTATCTTAATCAATAACAGAAACACAATTCATTTGAACAAACCAATCAATACTTCAAATCAGAAACATATTTCACCAAAATAATACTAATATGTCACGTAAATAGCATATGGAAAAGGAAACAATGAAAACACATGGCATCAAAATATAAACCTATAAAATGAATATTCATACCAAACTGTAAAAAAAAACTGAAATTGGAAAAGAGAAATCAGTTCAATCAACAACTATAATATCCAAACAAAACAAAATAAGAAGAAAAGGGTATAAAAATAATCGAATTTCACTAGAAAAAGGCTGAAGCCGCAAAGTATGTTGGGATCTGGTCCAATGGTTGTTCGGCGAAGCTTGGAACAACAATGGTGGTCCGACTAATTCATCGATCATTCTCCGGTGTGGAGCTTTTGGTTGTGGTATTCTGGATCTTGAAACCTCGCTAAATACCTGCAAAAATAACAAAAAATTGAAAGGGAGAAAAGGGAAGGGATCTGGTGTTGTTTAGCTCCAATTCATCGAAGCCTTGAGCTCCTCGCCAGAGCTGCTGCCGGAAAAGAGAACAGAGGCAGCATTTGGGGTCGGTTTTGGTTGGGGTTTCGCCGGTGACAGGGGGTTGTTTCAGATGTGTTGGTTGTTGTTTGTCGGAGCTGTTGTGGAGGTTGTGCGAGCTTGAAGCATGTTGTCCACCGGAGTTCGTGGTGGTTGGTTGTTGTGGTGGTGTAGTAGTGAAAGGGAGACAGGAACAGAGTTTTGGGTGGAGTGGTGGCCTTCTGCTCCAGTGAAACTATAGCGTGGTTAGGTAGTGTGAGGCTTTTGAGTGAAAAGTGAGTGAAGGGGAAGAAAGTAAAGGGGATTAGGGTTGGGGTTTTGTTTTTTCAGAGCTTCGCCGGATTTCGGGGTGGTGGCAGCCGGAAAATGAATAGTGAAACCCCTTTTGTCAATAAAAATTTGAAAATTTACAATTCTATTATAAAAAAAAAATTCACCACTCATTAACTTAATGACCAAGCTATTCTTTAAATAGTAAATCGAAAATGACCAATAGTACAATACCATTATTTTAAAATCGTGGGCCAAAACCACTAATTAATAAAATATATGTTTATGAAATTTTATCCATATTTGAATGAATTTCTAGATTGTGCAAAATATCAAAATGAATATTAACTAATGTAAAGAAAAAAAATGAATATTAAAAATTATAATGAACGTAACCAATGACATGTAAAAAATGTAATCTAACAGAATAATGATTTAATCAAAATGAACAAGTATTTGAACGTATTCAAATGGATGTGACAAAAAATAATGTAATTAAAATTAACTGATAAAAAATCTAAAATTTTGACAAAAAGAGATAAATATCGATAAACTTATTTAAATTTATAATAAGAAAAAAAGTATTTTGAACTATTGAATAAATAGAACTTAAAATTAACAAATTGTAAAAATGTTAGGCCAAAATTGGGTGTTAGTTGTTGTGGGGATAATGAAGAAGAAATCTTTCAAATGAAGGAAAATTTATCTGTCCGGTTTCATATGAAAGAGCATGGACAACTTAATCATTTTCTTAGTCCGGAGGTTGTTCATACTCAAGGAAGAATTTTTCTTCATCAACAAAAGTATTCCAGAGACTTGTTGAAGAATTTGTAATTCTAGAGTGCAAGTCAATTGCAACTCCAATTGAACCAAATGTCAAGATGTGTGCACATGAAGGAAAAGATTTAGAAGATGTGACAAAGCATCAGCAATTGGTAGGTAGTCTAATTCATTTAACTCAAACTCGATCAGATATTTCTTTTGGAGTTGGTGTGATGAGTCGCTACAAGTACAATCTAAAGAAGCACCATATGGAGGTTGCTCGACGAATGCTAAGATATGTGAAAAGTATAATTGGTTATGATCTTCTGTATAAAAGAAGTGAAGAATGCAAGGTGGTTGGTTATTGTGATTCTGACCATGATACTCGTCATTCAACAATTGGGTTTGTGTTTAAGCTTGGAGCTAGAGCAGTTTCTTGGTGCAGCAAAAGGCTGACAAAGGATTAAAGCAACCCGTTGGCTATGGAGTTTTCATGTTCTGTGATAATCACAACAATCAGTTTAGCTGAAAATTCTATTTTTCTTGCAGGGACTAAGCATGTGGAAATACATTACTACTTCATTAGAGAAAAAGTGTTACAAGGAGAGTCAACTTGGAGCATATAAAAATAGAGCAACAAATTGCCGACTTGTTCACAAAAATATTATGTATCTATAAGTTCAAAAAAAATTACGGAAAGTAGTTAGTGGGATTATGATTCCACAATTTTTTTAAGCCTATATTAGGCCATTGAATGTATCAAAAAATACATTAAGCAACTTTTTGTTTGCAAATATAGTTTCACGGTTTTATCCTCTCTTCCTTCTTTCTTACTATTTGTTTTTGATTACTAAGTTTATCGTTTTGTTTAGTTCTTCCAAGGTGAGTGTGGGCTGGATAAATTACATTTGCTATCAGGCTTCTGAAATTTCTAACATCATCCATCTCTGCTCCATCAATACGCTGCAATTTTTCACTAACATTCATAGATATAACTGCTGGCTTGCAATTAAGCAAACCAAATTTAATAAGAAAGTCACTGGCATATTTCCTTTGTGAAAGAAATATTTCATCTTCATGAACTTCCAGGCTAAGAGAATAACGTAATAAACTTATATCCGACATCTCAAACTCATTTATCATTTGAGACTTAAATTCATCCACAAGAAACATAAAAGAGCTAGTATAAATGATATCATTAACGTAAAGGCAATAAATGATGAAATAATTTCATTTCTTCTTTACATACAATGTGGATTCATTTTCACTTCTCATATATCCCTTTCTTGAAAATATTCATCGATTTTGCTATACCACACTTGAGGGGTCTGCCTCTAACTGTACAATTCTTTTTAAGTTTGTAGACCTTTATTTCATTACTCTTCTTTGTGAAACCTTCTCATTGTGTTACGTACACCTCTTTTTGTAGGTCTCTATTAAGAAATGTCGACTTGACATCAAATTGATAAACTAGTCATTGTGACTGTGTAGTCAATATTATTAAGTCTAACAGTTTTAAATCGAGCGACTGAGAGAAAATGTATCTTCAAAGTCAATATCATATTTTTGTGCATATTCTTTTGTCACAAAACGAGCTTTATGCTTCGGTAGGCTCCCTTTCGTTGCCAACTTTCTCTTGAACACCAACTTCAAGCAAATTGCTTTTTTTCTTCTAGTAAATTCATCATCTCCCATGTGTCATTATTTTCAATAGATTTTATCTCTTCTAGTATCGTTCTCCGTCACTGTGTCTTTTTAGCTCTTCTTCATAATATGTAAGATTTGAAACAACAAAAAATTTACAAGACGTATACATGTCATTAGCATACTTGAGGTTCGAATTTGTAAGCCTAGTTGATCTTCTTAATGAAATTGGCTCATCTAAAGACTCTTAAAGAGTTGTAGATGAAGATTTTCTGCTCGGTGAAGTTTAAGAATATTAATCTGGAGAATTCTAGAAGAACTAGTTGATATGTGGTTTAGGAGTTGGTTGTTGAATTTCATCAAAAGTGATTTCAATGGGCATAAGAATTTGTTCTTGCATCTTCTCGCTGCCTCCACTCTAATTTTAGTTTTTCATTTCATCAAATACAACATTCCTTCTAATTAAGATCTTCCTACTAAGAGATTTATAAAACATATATATGCTTCAAATTGTGTAAAATAACCAATAAAATATATTTTCAGATTTTTCATCCAATTTATGATGAAATTGAAAATTTACCAATAAAAAATTCTTAAATAACTTACATATGATTTTTTACCCTGTCAAACTTAAAATGGGTTATGATTCATAATAGCCTTTGTAGTGCAATTTTTTTTATCATTGACGTCATTTTGCTCTGAATTATAAGGTGTTTCCAGGTCCCTATTAATTCCACTTTCTTCACACAAAAAAAAAGATATTAAAACTCCTTGGATAAGAATTTGCCGCCACTATCAATGCGAAAAACTTTTTATGCACAGACCACTTTGCTTCTCATCCTGGGCTTTGAAGTGATTAAATTTCTGAAATATTTTTTATTTTGTTTTCAAAAAAAAGTCTCAACTCATGCGACTACAATCATCAGTAAATAGTAGAAAATAACGACTCCCACGAAAAGATATACTATGCATACATTCACATAAATCAACATCAATTAATTCAAAACGCTTTGAAGCTCTCCTAGCCTTTCAAACAAGAAAAAACTTCCTCATTTGTTTACCATAAATGCAACATTCACATAATTCAATAGAATCAATTTTTAGTAGTTCAAGAATCATACCTTCATAAACTAGCAATTTTAGGCCCTTTATGTTGAGATGATCATACCTCAAATGTCAGCACTTCGAGTCACCCTTTGAACTTGCAGCAAGAGCAAATTTTTTCATATTAGAAACATACCGGGAAAATATCTTATTTGGCGTCATGGTGATGCAGACCTATTTTCCTGAATTTTTGTTTGTAATGACATAACCATCATCATCAAATCAAAGAGAACGTCCATCAGTCATTAGTTGTTCAACACTCAATGATTTTTTTCCCCTAAATCAGGTACAAATTGAACGTTTTCTAATGGTTTTACTTTTTCGTGGCTAGTGTAGACACCCACAATGTCTTTACTTTCAAATTGTATCCGTTTTATGTTGTTAAGTTGCGCCATTTTCTTTAGCTTCTCATCAAGATCCTTGAACAAGGATGTGACACCTGTCATATGACTTGAATAACCACTGTCTACAAATCAAAAATTACTTGGCTTGTGATGTGTATCAAAGCAAGCCATAAAGAGATAATTCTCTTCCTCATTTTCTATTGCTGCAAAATTTATTTTTTAGTTTTTATACCAATAATTAATGATTATATTCCCTTCCGTAGCGTTGAAAATGATGACATTGAATGTCATTCTTTGTGATACCTTGCTCATTGGACTATTTGCGCCTATCATTTCTTCCTCAGCTTCTTCCATAATCACGACCCGTAATTCTCCTTTTCCTTGAGCTCTGATTGTTGTACTATTATTCTCACCATATTTAGTTGTTTTTTCCTTCACCTGGAATGTCATATCTTCGTTATTTTTAATAGATCGATTGAGTCTCACCTCATAAGCTTGAAGATCCCATTAATTCATCAACGGAAAAAACTTATAGATCCTTAGACTCTTCTATATTAGTAACTACATGATCACATTTTGTAGTTAATCTTTGAATTATATTTTCCACACTCGTCTAATTAGTAACTTTATCACAGTAGGATTGCATTTTGACTACAATTGCCACTGCTTTGGACAATAATTTAGGAATTGATTCTCCATTTTTCATCATCAAGGTTTTAAAGTTACGCCGAAGTGATTGCAGTCTCACCACAATGACCTTTGGATCACCTTAAAACGCCTTTTGTAGAATGGACCGATCTTGCTTTAATGTGGTTGTGATCCGTGAAATTGGCTATCATGAACTGCCTATGGGATAAACACCAGCGCCTTAGTATCATTTTTTTTTTGCAGTCCCGCATTCTATGTATTCGTCAGGATCTACAAATCCTCATTCTATCAAGTCTCAAAAATCTTGAGATTTGACTATTTTTTTTGGCAGTACCGATTGATCTACTGAACTTGAGTATTTTCCTTGTTATGAAGTGTCACGACCCAGACCATCATGATTGACACCCACACTAACCCTCCGGACTAAAGCATTTAAGCTTCCCAAAAAAATCTTAAATGCTAAGGAAAAGATAGGGAGTTCCCATAAACTCCAATAAAAGTCTAACAACCAAAACTAACATTGCGGAAGTAATACGTAGAACCTGAAAGTCAATGTATAAAAACTCTAACAAGATCCATAAGTCTAAAAAAGAAGGGGTACAACCCCATACTAAGAATAAGAAATTTAGAGAACTAGTCTAAGTTTGGAATGTGAGCATAAACAAAAAGAGAACTCATGGCAGCCCGAAAGAACTGACTCACCCTTGAATTCGAACGATCACTGGTCTTCGAAGCGAGGTCTGTCAATAGTTGCCTGAAGATGCCCTGTACTAAACAAAGAAAAAGCAAGTGCAATATCAATACACAACCACAGTGTACTGGTAGGATCACGCGGCTATCCCACTAAGTGCAACATACATAAGCCATTACAACATAATAATAACATGCACACACCGAACATATACAATATCAATATCATTTAAGAATAACGATCAAGTTAACAATTCTCAATTACACAATTATGCCAAGTCAATGATCCTCTGAGGGAACCCAAACCCAAACTGTTAGCATACCGGTACGTGGTATCCGATCAAATGTTTATGCCAGAATGTGGCAACCGATCCAAGTTAGTGTATTGGAACGCAAACACCCTATACATTCAACAAGCCACAATCACAATCACAAAGTACATTCTCATAATCATACAATCAAGTCATGATTCATGGCATTCATCATTCATCTATCATAATGTACAATTAGTGTGATCAATAGTGCAACATTCGCATACATACACGTATTATAATGAAGTAAGAACAAACATATATCACACAATCATGAAATCACAACTATCACCTACCTCAAAACAAGCTTGAATCCCCTAAGAAACTTGATTCATCCCTTTCTGGATTTGTTCCGCTTGTTCTTGGTCTACAAACGATCAATATAATGCTAGGATCAATACACAAGACTTAATTACCTGGATTATAATAAATAAGATCAACCCTAGGTTAAAACCTTGATCCCCATACCCAGATTAGGACTTTTCCCACCATAATTCATATATCAAACCCCCCCCATCAATAATTACCCATTAGATTACGATCTACGGATCAAAAAATGGATTCGGGGAGTTAAAACCTTACCTTTAGCATTAAGAATGGTGGAAAACTGTCAAGAATCGCCAGGGGTTCGTCTCCTTAATCTCAAGAACGAAAATTGTAGAATAACGACGTTTTGGGGTTTATTTCCGACTTAGATCGCGACTGTCCCACCACAGCAGTACCACCTAGCTACAGTGTCTCCGCCCTGGCGGCACAAATTCCCATTTTAGCGTCTTGCACGGAACAGTAAGCTAATTTAATAATTCCAATACCCTCATTTCACAACAAACCTTCAACCAACGACACTAAGAAACTACACGTTCACGCTAAGATCAATTCTGAGAGTTCTACTCGCCCGAATTAAATTCTGTAAAGTCGTACGGGTTCCTTAACGTCTTAGTTATCTACTCATGTGATCAATTCAGAATTAGATAACCCAACTATTATCATATTTCCCTAGACTTTAATGACTCTAATTTCATTCAAATCTGAAATAGGTTGGGAAATTCCAAGTTACTACGAAAATGTTTTCCGACCCAAATTTTTCCCTGTTAGCTTTTCTATAACGTCTGGAACATCTCGTTCCAATAGATAACAATTTACCCATCACTCATAACCGAGTGACAAACTTAAGAAAAATAGGCTAAGGAAGGAATGGAGTAGTACCTGAATCGATGAACAATTGGGGATACTTGTCTCATTTTCTCGGTTTCCCAAGTAGCTTCCTTAATGGATCGATGTTTCCCTTGAACTTTCACGGACTTAATCTCCTTGGTCCTCAGTTTATGCACATCACGATCAAGAATTGCAACCGGTTCCTTCTCATATTGGAGGTCTTTGTCTAACACAACTGAGGCCCATTTTATGATGTAATCCCCATCACCATGATATCTCTTCAACATGGACACATGAAATACCAGATGAACTCCAGATAGATTAGGAGGTAAAGCCAATTTATACGCCACTGGCCCTACAGATTCAAGAACCTCAAAGGGACCAATGTATCGCGGACTTAGCTTTCCCTTCTTGCCAAATCTCATCACCCCTTTCATGGGTGATACCTTAAGGAGAACATTCTCACCAGTATGAAATGCCATATTTCTTGCCTTATGGTATGTATACTTTTTCTGTCTACTCTGGGCAGCTAAAAGCTTAACTTGAATACTCCTCACCTTATCTTGAGCATCCTGTACTAAATCAACCTCCAAAGGTTTCACATCTCCAGCCTCAAACCATCCTATGGGTGATCTACATCCCCTCCCATAAAGTGCCTCAAACGGTGTCATATCTATGCTGGAGTGTTAACTATTATTATAGGAGAACTAATACAAAGGTAGGAACTTATTCCAATGTCCTCCAAAATCAATCACACATCCCCTCAACATGTCCTATAACACTTGAATACTCAACATGTCCTCTAACACTTGAATAGTCCTCTCTGACTGCCCGTCCGTCTGTGGATGGAAGGTTGTACTAAAGTGAGTTGTGAATGAGTTGTGTGCCCAATTCATCATGTAACTTCCTCCAAAACTTAGATGTGAATTGGGTACCACGGTCTGAGATGATAGAAAGGGGCACCCCATGCAACCTCACTATCTCTTTCACATAAACTTTAGACAATTGTACAGCATTATAATTTATTCTTACCGAAATAAAATGGGCTGATTTAGTCAATCTGTCAACCACTACCCAAATAGAATCAAACTTCCCCAAAGTATTGGGAAGACCAACCACGAAGTCCATATCTATCCTTTCCCACTTCCATTCCAGAATTGGCATTCTTTGAAGAAAACCTGCAGGCCTTTGATATTCATACTTTACTTATTGGCAATTCTGACACTTAGCCACAAACTCCGCTATATCTTTCTTCATGCCCGACCACCAATAAATTTACTTCAAATCTCGGTACATCTTGGTCACACCTAGATGAATGGAATATTGCGAACCATGAGATTTTGTCAATAATTTCTGAATCAAGTCATCAACTCGAGGAACACAAATCCTTCCTTCAAAACTGAGCACACCTTCCACATCAAAAGTGGTCTCTTATGCCTTACCAATCACAGTCTTTTTCTTAAGTTCATTCAAATTTTCATCCTCAAACTGTTTGGCCTTGATCTCCTCAATGAACGTGGCCCTTACTTCAATTCTAACTAATACCCCACCTTTTTTTTAGATGCCCAACTGCATGAACTTAGATTCCAAGGTCTGAATTTCCTTAGCCAAGGGTCGCTTCGATACACTAAAGCAAGCTAAACTACCCATACTCACCGCTTTTCGACTCAAAGCATATGCCACCACATTAGCCTTGCCTAGATGGTATTGAATGGTCATATCATAATCCTTGAGTAACATCATCCACCTTCTCTGTCTCAAATTCAGATCCCTTTGAGTGAACACATGCTGCAAACTATGATGATTAGTAAACACCTCACACTTAACACCATAGAGGTAATGCCACCAGATCTTAAGAGCGAAGACTACCGCTGCCAACTCCAAATCATGTGTTGGATAATTTCTCCCATGCACCTTCAACTGACGCGATGCATAACCTATACTTATCCTGCATCAACACAACACCCAAACCAGATTAGTAAGCGTCACAATAAACAATAAAATATTTACCTCCAACCGATAATGCTAGAATAGGTGCGGTGGTCAAAAGAGTCTTGAGCTTTTAGAATCTCTCCTCACATTTATCAATCCATTCAAATGGTATCTCCTTTTTGGTCAAATTTGTCAAGTGAGTGGCAATAGAAGCAAAGTTTTTCACAAATCGACGATAATAGCTAGCGAGCCCCCACAAAAATCCTAACTTCCGTAACTGAGCTAGGTCGAACCCAATTCTCAACAGTCTCAATCTTTTGGGGATCTACCATAACTCCTTCTTTCGAAGCTACATCCCCCAAAAATGCAACCGAAGTCAATTGAAATTCACACTTAGAAAATTTAGCATACAACCTTTATTTCCCAAGAACACCTAGAACAATACGAAGATGGTCGGCATGCTCTTCCTCGCTTTTCGAATAGACCAAAATATCATCATCAATGAAGACTATCACAAATGAATCAAGAAAAGGTTTAACACCCCATTTGTAACGACCCGAGAGCACCCCCTAGCCGTTACATGCGTATTCGACCTCTCGGAGGTCTTATACAAACCTTAGCATTCATTCATCACATTCAGTAATAAAAACTGTAAGGAATAAAAATTTATTTTTTAGAACAAATTCATAATACTCATAAAATCTTTCAAATGTAAAGAAGTAGAATTTCTAAGTCTCATGTACCATCTTAGACACGAATAGAACATCTTAGGGAAACGGCCCTTTACAAAAAAATATAAGTCTTATACAATATCTAAGTGGAAATACTAGAAAGGTAACATCTATGTCCTCGAATATATGAGGACATACCAAGCCTCTTGAGAAGAGTCGATATCCCAAACTTCCTCAAAGGATCTCCTCACTTTCCACCACCTACACTTGTAACAATAGAGAAATATGGAATTAGTACAATAAGTACTAAGTACGATGACCATGCAAGAAAACATGCACAACGGACTTTTACAAGGAATGTATGCTTTTAAGACCTTCTTTAACAAACCTTTACAACCGCAAGCACAAACCCACATTTCAAGTCGCCATTCACAAATAAGACCATATTCACATCATTTACAACTCAATTAACACAAGTGTACAATACTTAACAAGATAGTAAAGTAATTCCTTCATTACCATTTAAGCCTCTATCTCAAGTCACCCTAAGCCACACTTAAGTAAATAATGAAGTGACCGCCCATACAACCTCTTCATATACACCTAAGTGTTCCTAAGAGTTACCATAGACAAGGGTTTTATCATT
>JAJOOS010012775.1:0-12252 GCA_029582725.1 Solanum chiquidenum
CTGAGTTCTGGGGAGGGGCTGCAGTGGTAAACCACGGACCACCAGCACGGACCGTGGTCTGATCTACGGTCCGTGGATGGTGACCGTAAGTTGCACCAGCAACTTCTCAAAATCTGCATTTTTGGTCTGTTTCGAATACGGGGTGTTACAACCATGCAACCAAAAGGCAAGTCTCCAGGACATGGAAATGTGTGATGCAATGCTAGAAAACCTGCATGAAAGGCTCATGCTGGACTGTTTATAAAAGAGATAGGTTAGATTCTTTGAGGAGTGTTGGATCTTTAATCATGGTACTATCAAAAGCTTAATCCAAGGCCCACTCCTCCAACATGAGCTATCTCTGAGGATCAATGACCTGCTCAAGAATGGCTGATGGGACTTCAACAACCTCTCTATTAACCTTTCCCTCAAGCTCCATGAAATCATCGGGGACACCTTCATAGGTCCCAAGACTAAGGAGGACAAGCTATGTTGCAAGAGCTCTAGTAATGGACTCTTTTCCACTAAAAATGCCTACAACATTATTGCCCAAGAGAAGGAGCCAACCAATACCATGAATGATAAGGACTACACTTGGACCAGGAAGATAAAGTGCCCCAACAAACTGAGAAATTTCATGTGGCTGACCAAGCACCAAAGACTTTCCACCAACTTCTATCTTCATAACATTGTAGTGATTAGTGGACATGAGTGTAAATTTTATAATTAAGGCACCGAGGATATTAACCACATCCTCTTTAATTGTCCCAAGGCGACAACTTACTGTGAATGAATCATGGGGCGCACTGTCCCACATTAGTCCATGGATTGGACCAAGAGAGACATTATCGATATCCACACCACCTGGGGAAGCCTGAAGGGTAGTCCTTTCAACCATTGGCTTACATGGCATGAAATCCTTCCCTTCATCCTTTGAAATCTCTGGTTTAGCAGAAGTGACAATGTCTTTAAAGGAAATAAACATTAGGTGGACATTTCACATGTCATTAACATGGCATTGGAGTACCTCTTCATGACAAAAGGGTCGGGAATCACCAATCATAATACTATAACAGCTAGAATCAAGTGGGAAGTGTGAGGAAATGGGGAAATTTAAGTTGAACACTGACGGGGCATCTGGGAACAAACTTGGTATAGGGGGAATATGAGGTAATTCGAAACCATCACGGTGATTGGGTAATAGGATTCTGGAAGAATTGCCCTCCAGGCAGAACTCCTGGGAATCCTCTTTGGCCTCATACTAGCCTTGGAGAGGAACCTCAGACCCTTATCCCTTAATACTGATTCTTCCACAACGATAGCACTTCTGGAACATGACCATTCGCAGTACACTAACATTATATCTGAATGCAGGTCACTAATGCAGCAGCTGGGAATACCAAAACCACTCCACACATTCAGGGAGCAGAGTAAGGTGGCGGACATACTGGCTAAAATGGGCAGGACAATGCAATCCAGCAGCAGGAGTATGCATATTTTGGAAGCCCCGCCACATTATGCCTTCAAAGCATGGGTAGCTGACAAGAATGGAGTTTATTTTGATAGAATGGTAGTAGTAACTAGTCCCAACGACACTACGGGGAATCCCCCTATTTCAAACTATGTAACGAACAATGAAGTATGTGGGCTTCACCTTTAGGCTTTATATATAATAATTACTCTATTTCTACCAACAACAAAAAAAAGAGTTAAAGTTTGAAAAGTTGAAATTAATGAATTACCTATATTTGGTCCCGTAGTCTAAAGTAACTTTGAGAGATGAGAGCTTTTGCCGTGCAACTTTAGTAAATGCTAAAAGTTGATTAGAAAATGAGATACCCCTAATACAAATAATTAGGTCAGTATTAATAAAGGCATTTGGTCTCTTTATGTATGGATTCGACCAATTTTTCATTTTGGGTTAATTAGGTCCCTATTAATAAAGGCATTTGGTCTCTTTATATATGAATTCGATCAATTTTTCATTTTGGGTTTAATTAATTTTTAGAGTTGAGTTAAGTCAAGAATTATTTCTTTTTATATTATTAGCTCAACCAACAATATAAACCTTGGATGCTTTCGGAACTGAGTTGCCTTCACCAGTCTTGCTCTTGTTGTGTACCGTTGCATCATTCGTCCAGCTACTAAGACCGTTTTTGTTTAGATAAATTATCTGAGTTTAACTTAACCCAAAAAATCTTTTTAAGTTGGCTCGTAAAGAAAGTATTGCTCAAATCTATATTAAAAAATCGAAGAACCATCCCCTACCGATGTGGGAGACTTTAACACCCTATGGCCTGGCTCTAATGCTATGGTAGATATAAAATGAATCTTACTCAACCTCAAAAGTTAACTTATAAAAGGAGAACTAACCAAATTTATATAACGAAACCAAAGAACCCATTCTCTTTATAGATTGCATTATTAGAAACACGGACATATATTCATATTAATTTACCATTTTAAAGTTAAATCAAATCGTCATCGGATGTACTATAACAGTAAGGAGTCAGTTGAAGTTGAAAGAAAGTGAAGAACTTTTAATCTTTAAGAGAATGATGTTTTATTATATTAATAGAGAGAATCAGTTAATAATTAAAGTCCACAAAAGTTATTAAAAAATTGTAACAATAAGGAAGGACCGACATAGAGTCTATTAAGAAGGAACCCCACAGAGGGCCAAAGCCCCTCCTTTTTTTAAAATGTAATCTTCAATCGTTGTCTATATAAATTTTATTTGTGATTATGTCCTTTGGTTATTAGGGACCACAAGCTTTTAATGTCAAATTAATTAAGGACCTCCTAGTAAATGTTCATCCTCCCTAAAAATCGAATCCACAGCTAAGCAATTTGAATTACAAATTAAATATATACTGCTTGTATATATGAGGACTAAAACCCAAAATTATTATGTACTATTTTATATATTTATTTATATGGATTGCATTGGATACATCCCCACAACACCCATCTGCCTTGTAGACCTTCGTTTTGACCTCTTTTGTTGTACTTCTTGTCGTTGGCCTTATTCACATTTAATGCACAAATTATTATTATTATTATAGTAATAAAAATAGAGGTAGGAAAAGAAATGCTAATGAACATTGTCATCAGTGACCTATCCCTCCTCAATTATGTTTTTTCAAAGAAATGGACTTTTTTTGGTATACTCAATTTTAAAAAGTCACTTCAAGAAGTGTTGATTGTCCAAACAGGGCAATTGAGAATGGTAATTGCATATTCACAGAGTTTCAAAACATGGATACAAGAGGAAGAAGGATAGTGAATAGTGACAAATTAAACATTCCATACATAAGAGTAGCACCAAAACTGGGATAATGATAAAGGAGGCCCTATCTTGTTTAGTTTGTTAATTGAATTTGGGCATTAGGCACGATGTAATTATTCCCTTTTCATATCAATAAAGCTGAAAAAAAAATTAAACTAAAAAAAAAAAAACTCTTCATAGCCCTTCTCATGTTCAGAACTAGATATTTGATGTGTGGATAATATAATATGGAGGGATTCAACATCGAAAAATAAGAATTGGGACGGCTCATGTTGTGATATCAACCCAAAAAATAGTCTATGAGGGGTATATTATCTACGTCATTTTTAAAAAAATTATTAGAATGTTACCACTCTAATATTAAGTAAAGAAATGAATTTTGAATTTAATTCAATCAAAAATAAAAATTAAAAAGTAAGAATTGTTCGATTTATATAAAGAAAAAACTCATTCCTTCGTTGACGTGATGTGGAACTTTTCACAATGCAGTACTGAAATAAGAGCAGGAGAAATGTACTATATATGTGAAAAATGTTCAAAACTTTAATTGAACTTTCGGAGAATATTTCCACACTAATAAATACTAGTGTCTAAATCACAGTACCTTCTTCTATTTGAGTATAAAATATACTTCCTCCGTCCACTATTGTTTGTCATGGTTTCTATTTTTAGAGTCAAATTATAAGAACTTTGACTAACATTTTAAGATGTATTTTTTCATCATATTGATATGCAAAAAATTGCAATTTATAGTACTTTTCATATAGTTTTTGAATATCTATTTTTTTTGTTTAAAATATTGAATTAATATAATCTAATTTAACTTTGAAAATTAGTCAAATTGACTTTCGAAAAGCGCAACATGACAAATAAAAGTGGACAGAGGGAGTAGTACTATAAATTTAAGAAGTGACAAAAATGAGCTGTAATTAATGGACACATCCTTGAATTATCTAAAAGGTTACAGCATATGGATAAAATTAAAAAAAAAAAGAGGGGAAAAGTTTAAATGTCAAAATAATTTATGGAATTAAATAAAGAAAGATATTCTCTGCAAGGCGGCTAAAGCATGGAAGTACAAATATTCTCTTTTGAAATGAACTTAGAATTAATCAAAATTGTCAGAGAGATCGAATAAGTGGATTTATATCAAGCGCAAATTAAATACAAACGACAATGCACCATTCATGCACTTCAACTTGGTTTAACTAGTTCAAATTAAATAATTAAATCCTATAGTTTTATTTGAAACATCTAGGAGGGGGGGGGGTTAATATTATTAAGTTACAGCAAAGCAAAATTGAGTATTAAAATTTTGTCGAGCAATTAAAAACAAAGGGAATAAGCATTGTACCCCATAAATAGTTGACTTGATAAATAATGATAGAAACAGCTCATACAGTACTCTTCTCTAGAAATTAAGAGATAAGCTCAGATGGAAGATTACAACTATCTCCCTTGTGGGATCCTTTTTAATTTTTTTATAACACGCTTTGTTTTATTATTTTTCTAAAAAATTACTCCCTCCATTTAATTTTATTCAATAGATTTTTTAATTTTATTTGTCTATTTAAGCATATTCAGAGAAACATAATTTTTAAAGTCATTGTACATCAATTAATATAGATATCATGACAAATATATATTTCATACATTATTGTTTAAAAGATGTACGAAATATATTTTAAACAGATAAAAGTGAACGGAGATAGCTCTAAATAATCTCGTGAGAATATTTTAAATTAGGACATCACTAAGGTCAAGGAAATTTCGTGGTATTATAACATAAGACAAACTATTAAAGAAAAATAAACCTTATTTATATACTTATAAGTTATAGGTAATTATATATTGTTCGTCTTGATATATTTCAAATTCCTTTTTTTTTTGTTATTTCAAAAGTTAAGAACGTGCTTAAAGTAAAAGAAGGATTAAAGAAAGGTTGTGAAGTATTAGACGTGTCTACACACGTAGCTTTCATGGAATATCTATCCATTTAATTAATTGATATTAAAGAAAGATGCTTATAATTAAGAAATTATTAAGGGATGCTTTATACTAAAGAAACCAATTATGGATGCTACATTTTTTACTTGACATTTCTCTAAGCCAGACGGCAAGTAAAAGACAGTTTTTAATAACCCCACATGTTGAATTTTAACTTAATTTGCTAAAAGTGAGGGACAACATGATTTGTAAAAAGAAAAGAAAAAACTTAAATATTGTTAGTAAACCCAGTAATTGATACTGTTATATAGTTTTGATCGATTTTCACCTTATTAAATTTTTTTGAGGTTGATTTTGGCGTAGAATATGATTACTATCATCATATTTGATAAAAAAAAAATACGTAGTTTTATGTAGCGATCGACGGGGACGTATTGGTTGATTGGTCATACAAATGACAAAGAAATTAACCCCTAAAAAGGGTTGTTTTGTCATGAATACGTATGATTGGAAATACACATTGTTTTGGTCATGAAAAAGTCTCCTAAAAGTGGGGAGAGGGGAGTTGGGACGTGCGGTTTTAAGACTGTTGGTTGTGGCTTCCCCTAATTAATAGAAAGAGCCACATTTTATATATTTGACCCTACTCCTATCAACGAATGAAAAACTGGCCACAACTTAAACATTATAGTTTCAAAATTATATAGAGATCTTTTTTCATCTGTTTCAATACTTCGATTAATTTAAATTCACGTCCTAAGAAAATCAGATTGGGCTATATAACTGTGTAAAAGAAATTTACATTTACATATGCATGAAAGATGTTTAAATGTCTGCGCCGACTAGAACTGTGGAACTTTTCACGAATGACTTTGCTTGATGTAATAAAGTCAACAAAAACAAGAAGTCTTTAAAAAACACAAAGATTCTACTGGAAATGTGAAAGGTAATAAATTGTAAATAAATTCCATTTCTTTAATGAGGACGTGTGCAATATACAGCTGTTGGAAAGTACTCCATTGACCAGAAAAGGTATCAAATAATTAATACGTCTCATCTTATATGACATTTTTTATTTTTGGAGAATCAAATTATTTAAATTTAATCAAAAATTTATTTGTAAAAATTTTAAATTTTTTAAATTAAAATTTATATATTTATAAACTAAATAAAAAATATTATAAGTTATAATAATTAATAATTTAAAATATTTAGAAAATATATTAAAGTTTATAATAAATATAAATTTGAATCTCAAAATTTGAAAAGTGTCACATAGAATGTGAGAGTAGTAGTATTATGTGAATTGAAAGAAGGGAGAAGAGAAAGCAGCCACATTTGGTTAGTCTAAATTTAAAACTAGTCCCATCAAGAAGTGGCCTATTGAATTAAATGTAGGATAAAGGTTGTAGTTAGTAGTACAAGTAGTAGTATCTTTGTGGTGCAGGGTGCTATCATATTGGGTCACCACGTATATGCAACTTTGCATGCTTTACCATATACATAAACCTTTATTATTAATTAATTAATATATCTCCAATCTCATTCTCAACTTCGTACAAATTATGTTTTCGAAATTTAATATTTAAAGTTGGAAAAAAGAATAAATATATCTTTAAATTATCGTAAATGATATTGAAAAATCCTTTGTCATATTTTTGGGATATTGGTGTTCCTGCCGTCCAAAAACTAGAGCATATATACCCTTTATACTTACGGACATACACGTGTCATAATCTTATCCATCGATCCGATATTTATCAACGTATAAGATAGCGCCACGTGTCCCTATTTAGTCTTCCGTTAGAGTGAAGGGCATATATGCTCTAGTTTTTAGACGGCAGGGGCACCAATGTCCCAAAAATATGACGAAGGGTATCGGCATACCATTTACGATAGTTCGGGGTATATTTATCCTTTTTCCCTTTAAAGTTTATGAGTTTTTAGTAATTTCACACTAATAAATTTATATAAAATCTGAATATTCCAACAATAACTCTAGAAAAAAGTTACTTTTATAGTCTCAATTAACGTAACACACTTATTATATGAGAATTCAAATAAATTGTAAATGTTATTTTGTTGAGTTAAAGCCAGAATTTTTAGTTAATGACCGAAAAAGGACAAATATATCGCCGAACTATCGCAAATGGTATGTAGATACCCTCCGTTATACTTTTGGGATATTGGTGCCCCTGCCGTCCAATAACTAGAACATATATACCCTTTATACTAACGGACATACACGTGTCATAATCTTATTCACCGATCCGACATTTATGAAATATCGGATCGACGAATAAGATTGTGCCACGTGTCTCTATTTAGTCTTCCGTTAGAGTGAAGGGCATATATGTTCTAGTTTTTGGACAACAAGGGTACCAATGTTCCAAAAATATAACGAAGGGTATCTGCATACCATTTACGATAGTTCGGAGGTATATTTGTCCTTTTTCCCTTAATTGAATTTATCGGGTTCTGAATAGTTATTGGTCAGCCTAATTTACACTGTAGCTTCACCATGTACAACTCATTTCATATTTTGCCTTTTCTTTTAAGAGTTTCTTTTCCTCTAATTTGTTCCCTGTTCCTAAATTATATGCAATGATAGAAAAGAAATTTGTGATTGCTTTATGTATTTTTTATTTGAAAACATATTTTAATGAAATATTGATCCATTATATCTTTTTAATCTATTTTATTTGAGTGTAGTTATTATTCCCTTTGTCTTACCCTAATACTTTTATATGGTGTCTACACTACAAGATCAAAAGAATGCTGCCTAAGGGAAAGACAATTTAGACACCAAAAGTATCCATGGTTAACTTGTTACACATTTAGATGCATTTCAATTCTATAATAAATCAAGTTAAAACTGTCAAGGCTTTTTATTTTTTTCCCCTTTTTCAGAAGCTCTTACCTTTTCGCATTCTTGGTGATTTGAACTTACAACTTTAAGATTAAAAATGAGAGTTGTTTATCGTCCACACAACTCTCTTGTCGAAAACTCTAAAAACTTTTTCAACTAAATTCTAAAGAAAAATAATGTGTAATTCAACAGAGTTTATCCGTACCAAGGTTTGGGCATTCTGAAAATTCAGAATAGGACAGCTATATCATTGTCATTGTCGGTTATATTTAGATGAAAAACACACCGTTTACTACTTTAAATAATTTTGATTTAGTCACACAAATGATTAGAGGACAATATTACTTTTTTTTTCTTTTTATTCTAACAAATGGGAAAAAAATAATTTTCGAATAAACAATCTTTAGAAGGAAAAAAAAAATCACAATCAATCATGGGAAATTTTAGAGTATTATTTGTTTTCTTTATCTCATTTGATTCTGTCTACAAAAAAAAATAAAAAATGATAGGGGAGTTGGTGGAATAAGATGATAGGGGAAGATACCATACATGTTCCTAGAAAAAATAAATACTTATAAACTATTTGCATATTTTTAAATCATTCATTAAACTATAATGACGTTATAGAAAAAGATTATAATCAGTTCACAAAAATAATTCACGGACCAATACTGCAAAACAAGAAAATAGAAAAGACAATTTCATTATTTGAATTCCACCTGGCCAATATCCATATAAAATTATGTGATAAGAGTTTAGGGAATTTTATATTATGTCAATAATGAAAGACAAGGAATGTATGATGACAGAAGGTTTTTTCTACCATTAATTAATTTAGTTTACCCTAATTGCTAACTTTTACTAATCATTGAGATTTCTAGTCTGCAAACCCCTATAAACTTATTCAAATGTTTTAATCCCTTTTTAATGCTTTGGAATCTTTATAATTAAACTAACTCAAAATCAATACTCTCTTTGTCACAAATTATCTATCATATTTCTGTTTCAAATTATCTATCATATTTCTGTTTTACATGTCTGTTATGAAAATAATAATTAAAAGAGATTTTTGATGATTGTATTCTGATTTATATCGTAAGATATATAATCTTATTTCATTAAATATTTATTTTATTGAAATGTTTATCATCTCTAAAAATAATTATTTTTAAGAATAAATTTGAAAAATTCATTAAGTTTTTCTTGAACTTTTAAAATGAAGGAATATTAATTTGAATCCACAATATCAAACTCAATGAATTTCTTATCTTAAACAAAGTCATCCAAATTACAACTTGTTTAAAATTTTAATTCAATTTTGTACAAAGACTTTTCGAGTAATAGTTATTGCGAAAATCATATTGTGGCCATGAAATAAATATCTGTCTTGGTGACCCACACAAGTGCTGTCAAACTCATTAATTTCTCAAAACCCTTTGATAAGACAAATGCAAGTCAGAATATTGGAGATCCATTTCTAAATTTCAAATGTAGCATAGGTAAAATGGGATTTTAAAGGGGAAAAAAAAAAGGAATGAGAAGAAAACTTGTGCCACTAAATTTATATGACGTACCTTCTTTTTAAATTTATCTCATAAAATCACATTTTAATATTAAAAAATAATATAATTTTAAAAAAATTATTTTACCTTTATTGAAGTACTAGTAATACTTATATAGTCATATAAACGTTTGCAATTTGTTGAAATGTTTATATATATTTTTATATCTAAGAGAACTTCATTTTTATAAATAAAATATGGAATAATTTCCTTTTACTTAAATCAATAGATTTCATTTGTTCATTTCCACTCTCAAAAGGCTTTATTTTTTTTAATATCAAGTGAATGTTACATAATTTAAGACGGTGAGAGTATTTATTAAAAGAAAAACTAAACAAATAAACCTCAAAAATGGAATCATCAGCTGAATACGACCTTCTTTATAAGTCTCCTCCGCCCTCCTATCCATATCATTTTCCATAGCTTCCACTCTCCTTCCTTACCTCTTTTTCTCTCTCTCTTTCTAAACTTTCTTTGATTCTTAGCAAGAGAAAAATATTATAATCATCAAGCTTAACTTAGCATATTCAACTAAAAAAAATCACAAACTTTGCTCTTTTTATTATTATTTTTTTGGTTTTCCAGCATTGCAAATATCACATGGGGAGGCATTCTTGTTGCTACAAACAGAAGTTAAGGAAAGGCCTTTGGTCTCCTGAAGAAGATGAGAAACTTATAAAGCATATTACTAAATTTGGTCATGGCTGTTGGAGCTCTGTCCCTAAACTAGCAGGTCCACTATCACTACAACTAACCAAATTTCTTTCGCGGAAATGCATGTTCAAATTGAAAAAAATACATTTTATAGTCGACCTTAACTTGCTTGAATTTAGACGTAATTGTTGTTATTTTAATAATTTTCTTGTTAGTGATTTTATTTATTTTCCATGGCGACAGGTCTCCAGAGGTGTGGAAAAAGTTGTAGACTGAGGTGGATCAACTACTTGAGGCCTGATTTGAAAAGAGGGACATTCTCACAGGATGAAGAGAATTTGATCATTGAACTTCATGCAGTTCTTGGGAACAAGTAATATATTTATCCTTCACCAAAACAGTATAATAATTTGATTCATTCCATAATGTCAATAATTATTAATTTTTTTGCTTACTTTTCAGGTGGTCGCAAATTGCAGCTAGATTGCCTGGAAGAACAGATAACGAGATAAAGAATCTGTGGAACTCTTCAATTAAGAAAAAGCTAAGGCAAAGAGGAATCGATCCGAATACTCACAAGCCACTCTCCGAAATTGAGAGCGAAGAGAAAGCGTCGGCAAACAGTAACAATAAGAACAATGACAAAGTTTCAGAAAGTTCAAATAATGAATTCAATTTTGTTGAGGAACATGAGAATGGATTTTCAACAGAAAAGCCAATTAAGCCGGCCGTATCTTCAATGATAAATACTTTGGAGCGTTATCCACTTATTCATGAGGCAAATAATATTTCCCCACCAACTCATGAATTTTTCACCACCAATTGCAAGTCTCCTGATTTGTCTAGTTATCTCTCTTTTCACAATTATACTCCCAACACAAATATTCTCTTCAATACAAAAAACTCTTCTTCTTCTGCTGCTACTGACAATATGGTATCTGATCATCACTTCAATTGTAGCAGTTTGCCAAATGCTACTTTTTCTACTATGTCCAATTCGATTCTCAGTACTACAATATCACCGTTGGCGCGTACTTTTAATATCAACAAGTTTCAGAATTGGGAAGCGTGTACGATCAGCAGCAATGGCAGCAACAATAGTAATGGTACTAGTAACAGTATCGAATTACAAAGTAACTGTTCATTCTTCGATAACAATGCAGCAGCTTTCGCTTGGGGATCAGCGGGCGCAACAGCAGCAGCAGACGGTTCGGGAAAACCAGAGAGAGAAGAAATCAAATGGTCCGAATATTTACAAACTCCGTTTTCACTAGGTGTTAATAATAACACAATTGAGAATCATCATCATCAACATCAAATTCCTCCGCATCATGAATTGTACGACGGAGAAACAAAATCGGAGACGCAATTTATGACACAAGGTTTATGGCTTCAGAATCAAACGCCGCAGACTTCTCTACAGACGGCAGATTTATACAGTAACAACAATTTCCAAAGGCTCCCCGCCGTCTTCGGACAATTTTCTTAGCCGATTTTCAATGGCTAATTATCTCACTTATTATGGATGGTTACTTAATTTCCTACAGGTGTGTGCTATAGAGTTTTAATTATTATTTTTTTCTTAATCTGTAAATAGGTCTTACACATATTATTTCCTTCCTTTGTCTAAAAAACACTTGATAAAAATATTGGAAAGTTTGTTGATCATCCTCCTTTTGTGGATGGTATATGATAGTATAGTATGTACTTTTCTTTTTTTTTGCTTTTGTGGTTTGTAGATCTTTTTATTTACAGGTTGTAATTTTGTTTGTTGATTAAGCATTCAATCAAATAGTGTGATGACTTTTCTAGTTTTTACCGTTGTAGCCACTTACGTATTCCTATTTAAACCAAAAAGAATCCTTTGCAGAAAGCGACTATCTGCTAAGATATATAGCCTAAATGGGTGTCTATCCTTGTCTCCTACAGATGGAGATAGTTTTTACTTTTCA
>JAJOOS010012776.1:0-13477 GCA_029582725.1 Solanum chiquidenum
TCGGGCCGTTGAAGATTCAAGCTTACTTCTCAAGACACTTGGAGTTGCTTCCCCAAGTTGGTGAGTCCTCAAGTCCGAGGACAAGACCCTATGATCTATCTTCAATGTTTCGTTCTTTGCTTATGTTGAAAGACATTGTTGTATTTTCCTATTTCAAGACTTCTTATTGATGTAAGGGCTAAGCCCCATTTTCGATACTTCTATGTCTAGATGGTACATTGAGACGAAGTTAGATTCTATTTTTCATATATGAAGTGAAGTTGAACTTCCAAAGTAAAAGTTTTAAATTTTCCGTGAATTTATTCTATGATACATGTTATGATGAATGCTAAGGGCTTGTATAAGACCTCTTCGAGGTCGAATACGCCGGTAACGACTAGGGGTGCTCTCGGGTCGTTACAAACTTGGTATCAAAGCATAAGGTTGAGAATAATGTAGGATTCATGTCGCAAGATACCACGTCGAGTAGAGTCTTGTTCATGGGTGTGAAGTGCACCACACTTATGAATGGGAGGCTACGAGATGCTTAGGAACTTTCACTCTTTTGTTATTCCATAGTTGTGCCTAAGAGTCTTAAATCTATTTAGTCCTTTTCTTCTAATTGTTTTCTTGTGCCTATAGGCAATGTATACAAGAAGGAACAACGCAAGGAGGGATGGTGAGAAGAATGTGAATGAGGCGGTTCCCCCTCAAGCTCCACAAAACCCTCAAGTTCCTATTGAAGAAGGGGCTATGTCTAATGTTGAGATAAGGTCGGCTATTCATAATTTGACTCAAGTGTTGGCCACTCAAGTTGCTAGGGATGCTAGGGTACAAGTGAACCCCAATGCTAGCACTACCGCTTCTAGGGATTTCACAAGGATGAATCCCCCTACTTTCTTTGGCTCCAAAGTGGAAGAAGATCCACAAGGGTTCATGGATGAAGTGTCTAAGGTTCTAGAGGCTATGGGTATGTCTTCTCAAGAAAAGGCGGAGTTAGCCGCCTATCAACTTAAAGATGTGGCACAAGTATGGTATGAACAATGGAAGGAGGGGAGGCATATTAGAGAGGGTCCAATAAGTTGGGCTACATTCAGAACGACTTTTCTTGTTAGGTTTTTCCCCTTGGAACTAAGGGAGAGGAAAATGCAAGAATTCATCAACCTTTGTCAAGGGGGTATGAATGTGAAGGAGTATGGACTCAAATTCACTCAATTGTCCAAGCATGCTCCTACTTTGGTGTTGAACTATAGAGCTACAATGAATAAATTTGTTATGGGGGTATCCGATCTTGTGGTGAATGAATGTAGGTCGGCTATGCTAATCCCAAGCATGGACATTTTCTCGTCTTATGGTTCATGCCGAACAAATTGAGGAGCAAAAGTTTAAGCAAGTTGGTAGAGAATTGAAGAGGTCAAGGATCGATGATGGAAATTCTTCTAAGGTTAGGTTTGAAATCCAAGATAAGCCAAAGTTCAAAAAGAGGTTTTCCAACCAAGGTCCTCCTAACACTCCAAGGGTCAACAAAGGTAAAGTGTCTACCCCCAAGCCTCAAGAATCAAGAGGTGGTGGTCCTTATGTTGAGAAGCCTATTTGTACAGAGTGTGGTCGAAAACATGAAGGCAAGTGCCTAGTTGGCACGAGAAATTGCTATGGTTGTGGTAAGAGCGGCCAAATGAGGAGGGACTGTCCTATGCTAAAGGCTCAATGAAGGGAAAATGCTCAAGCACAAGCAAGTGGCCCAAATCCCGATGCTCCAAAGAAGAATCGCTTCTATGCTCTCCAATCCCGAGGTGATCAAGAGAGCTCTCCGGATGTTGTGACCGGTACGCTACAAGTATTTTCAATTAATGTTTATGCATTGTTGGATCCCGGTGCCACTTTGTCTTTTGTAACCCCTTTAGTGGCTATGAAGTTTGCTATGCTTCCCGATGTCTTAGATGAACCCTTTTCGGTTTCTACCCCGGTGGGTGATTCCATAGTTGCTAAAAGAGTTTATAGGGGTTGTCCCATATCTTTGCCCAATAGAGTCACTTTGGTTGATTTGGTGGAACTTGATATGTTAGACTTTGATGTTATATTGGAGATGGATTGACTTCATGCTTGTTTTGTGTCCATAGATTGTAGGACCCGAATTGTGAAGTTTCAATTTCCTAATGAACCCATTTTAGAATGGAAGGGAGGAAATTCCATTCCTAGGGGAAGGATCATTTCATGTCTAAAAACTCGTAAGTTGATTTCTAAGGGTTGTCTCTATCATATTGTGAGGGTCAAGGATCTTGAGTTCGAGATTCCTCCTTTGGAGTCGGTCCCCGTAGTGAAGGATTTTCCAGAAGTCTTTCCCGATGACTTACTTGGGATTCCTCCCGAACGGGAAATAAATTTTGGCATAGATTTATTGCCAGATACACAACCCATTTCAATCCCTCCTTACCGGATGGCCCCGGCGGAGTTGAAGGAATTAAAAGCTCAACTCAAAGATTTGTTGGATAAGAGTTTCATCCAACCTAGTATATCTCCTTGGGGTGCACCGGTGTTATTTGTGAAGAAGAAGGATGGATCTCTTCGTATGTGTATTGATTACCGACAATTAAATAAGATGACCATTAAGAACAAGTATCCACTCCCTAGGATTGATGACTTATTTGATCAACTTCAAGGAATGAGTGGTGTAGGCTGAGACTACCGATGTTCCTCCCATATACCTAGTGTTAGCTCGACAGATCATGTCGTTCTTGAAAGGGTTGGTTGGTCCTGGAGTGCTTCCCTCTATTCAAGCAACTCAAGCTTCCGCTAATACCCCTGTTGCAGGCACTGCGCCCAAGACGGGTGGAACGGGTGGTAATGATACTTTCTTCCATCCTTTGTTGGGTTCTATTATGACTGGTAATGAGCATGAAATGTTGACTAAGTTTTTGAAGCTAAAGCCTCATGTGTTTCTTGGTTCTGAGAATGAGGATGCTTATGAGTTTATCTTAGATTGCTATGAGAGGCTTCATAAGTTGGGAATTGTCCATCAGCATGGGGTTGAGTTTGTGTCCTTTCAACTTCAAGGTGAGGCTAAGCAGTGGTGGAGAGCTTATATGGAATGTAGATCTTCAACTTTACTTTCACTTACTTAGACTCAATTTCATGCTCTGTTTCTAGAGAAGTTTGTGCCTAGGACTTTGAGGGATCGCAAGAAGGATGATTTCATGTCTTTGGAGCAAGGTGGTATGTCGGTTGCTACTTATGAGGCCAGGTTCCATGTTGTGTCAAGATATGCTACTCAATTGGTGACTACTGAGGAAGAGAGGATCCGTCTATTTATTAGGGGACTAAATTTTAAGCTGCAGGTTTTATATGTTCACATGACCTCTGCAAGGAGGAGCTTTAATGAGGTGACAGACTATGTTAAGAAAGTGGAGGGGGTGAGGCGAGACGGTCAAAGAACTCGGGTAACTTTCAAGGTTCTTACTCTAGGGGGTCCGGAAGGCCAACGCTTGCAGCCAAGCCAATTTAGTCCACTACGCCCGCCTCTACAGGTAACTACTCAGGAACTCCATCTCATAATATTATTCAGGATAGCCAGGGAGTCGCGCCTTCGATGGGCGGCAGGTCATCTTTTGATCGTACATGTTACAACTGTGGTGAACCTAGGCATATAAGAAGAGATTGTCCCCACCCACGTGTGTTAGATTTCGCACAACAGCAGTCTAGAGCAGTGGTACCTGCGGGGAATGGTAATAAATGTCGAGGGCATCCATAAGGTGGGCGAGGAGGTAATCAGCGAGGCCGTGAAGGTAGAGGAAATGGTAATGCAGGCAGAGGTAACGTGCAAGTCAAGATGATAGAACTCAGTTTTATGCCTTTCCGGGCAAGAATGAGGCCGAGGCATCTGACGCGGTGATCACATGTACTATTCTTGTCTGTGACCGGATGCCTAATGTGTTATCTGATTCGGGTTCTACTTATTCCTATGTATTCATGCGATTTGCCTCAGAATTTGCCTTGATTTGTGATATACTTGATGTCCCTATCCATGTTTCTACCCTAGTTGGAGAGCCAGTCATAGTCACCAATGTCTATTGTGCTTGTCCTATTTTGTTTATGGTTTTTTAGACTTGGGCTGATTTGATAATTTTGGATATGACTGATTTTGATATAATATTAGGCGTGACTTGGTTGTCCCCCCATTATGATGTGCTTAAATGTAATACTAAGTCTGTAACTCTAGAAATTCCAGGAAGGGAAAAATTAGATTGGGAAGGGGTGTACAAGCGCCTAAGCAAGCTAAGATTATATCCTCCATTTGGGCTAGGAAATTGATAGGGCAAGGTTGTTTGGCTTATTTGGCTCATATTAGGGATGTTGAGGTTGAGACTCCATCTATTTAGTATATTCCTGTGGTGTCAGAATTTAGAGAAGTGTTTCCTAATGACTTGCATGGTATGCCTCCGGATAGAGATGCAGACCTCTACATTGATTTATAACCTAGCACTCATCCCATTTTTATCCCTCCATATCGCATGGATCTGGAAGAATTAAGAGAGCTTAAGGCTCAAATCCAAGAGCTTCTTGATAAAGGAATTATTTGTCCTACTGCTTCCCATGGGGTGCTCCAATTTTGTTTGTTAAGAAAAAGGATGGTAGTATGAGAATGTGTATAGATTACCGGCAATTGAATAGGGTCACTATTCGAAACAAGTATTCATTGCCTCGAATTGATGATCTTTTTGACCAATTTAAGGCCTAAGATTAATTTAAGGCCTGGCTACCATCAATTGAAAATTAGGCCTGAGGATGTCCCCAAGACAGCGTTTAGAACCCCCTATGGGCACTATGAGTTTCTGGTTATGTCTTTTGGTTTGACTAATGCGCCTGCAACTTTCATGAAATTAATGAATGGGGTGTTCAAGTCATTTCTTGATTCTTTCGTCATAGTCTTTATTGATGATATTTTGGTCTATTCAAAAAGTGAGGATGAGCATGCCGACCATCTTCGTATTGTTTTGGGTGTTCTTGGGAAACAAAGGTTGTATGCTAAATTTTCTAAGTTTGAATTTTGGTTGACTTCTGTTGCATTTTTGGAACATGTAGTTTCAAAAGAAGGGGTAATGGTAGATCCTCAAAAGATTGAGGCGGTTAAGAATTGGGTTCTGCCTAGTTCTGTGACGGAAGTTAGGAGTTTTGTAAGGGTTAGCTAGCTACTATCATCGATTTGTGAAGAACTTTGCTTCTATTGCCACTCACTTGACTAACTTAACCAAAAAGAAGATACCATTTGAATAGAATGAAAATGTGAGGAGAGCTTTCAAAAGCTGAAGACTCTTTTGACCACCGCACCTATTCTAGCATTACATGTGGAAGGTAAGGATTTTATTGTTTATTGTGATGCTTCACTTTCTGCTTTGGGTGTTGTGTTGATGCAGGATAAGAATGTTATAGCTTATGCATCACGTCAATTGAAGGCGCATGAGAGGAATTATCCAACCCATGATTTGGAGTTGGGAGCGGTAATGTTTAGTCTTAAGATCTGGCGGCATTACCTCTATGGGTTTAAGTGTGAAGTGTTTACTGGTCATCGTAGTTTGCAGCATGTCTTTACTCAAAAGGATCTAAATTTGAGACAGCGAAGGTGGATTGAGTTACTTAAGGATTACGATGTCACCATTCAATACCATCCGAGTAAGGCTAATGTTGTTGCAGACGCTTTAAGATGAAAAGTGGTTAGTATGGATAGTCTAGCTTGCTTGAGTGTAACCAAGCGACCTTTGTCTAAGGAAATTCAAACCTTAGAGTCTAAGTTTATGCAGTTGGGCATCTCAGAAAGAGGTGGGGTGTTAGCTAGCATTGAAGTGAGGGCCACGTTCATTGAAGAGATCAAGACCAAACAATTTGAGGATGAAAATTTTGAATGAACTTAAGAAGAAGGCTGTGATTGGTAAGTCACAAGAGACCACTCTTGATGCGGATGATGTGCTCAGTTTTAATGGAAGGATTTGTGTTCCTCGAGTTGATAAGTTGATTCAGAAATTGTTGACAGAATCCCATGGCTCGCGATATTCTATTCATCCAGGTGTAACCAAGATGTACCAAGATTTGAAGTGAATTTATTGGTGGCCGGGCATGAAGAAGGATATAGTGGAGTTTGTGCCTAAGTGTCAAAATTGTCAACAAGTGAAATATGAACACAAAGGCATGCAGGTTTGCTTCAAAATATGCCAATTCCGGAATGGAAATGGGAAAGGATAGCCATGGATTTTGTGGTTGGTCTTCCCAAGACTTTGAGGAAATTTGATCTATTTGGGTAGTGGCTGATAGATTGACTAAGTCAGCCTATTTTATTCCGGTAAGAATAGATTATAATGCTGAACAATTGGCTAAAATTTATGTGAAAGAGATAGTGAGGTTGCATGAGGTGCCCTTCTCTATCATCTCAGACTGTGGTACCCAATTCAAATCCAAGTTTTGGAGGAAATTACATGATGAATTGGGCACGCAACTCACTTTTAGTACAGCCTTCCATCGAAAGACAGACGGGCAGTCAGAGAGGACTATTTAAGTGTTAGAAGACATGTTGAGGGCATGTGGTTTTAATTTTGGAGGGCATTGGGATAAATTCATACCATTTGAGGCACTTTATGGGAGGTGATGTAGATCACCCATAGGTTGGTTTGAGGCTGGAGATGTGAAACCTTTGGAGGTTGATTTAGTGAAGGATGCTCAAAATAAGATGAGGAGTATTCAATCTAAGATTTTAGTAGCCCAGAGTAGACAGAAGAAGTATGCGGATCATAAGGTAAAATACATGGCGTTTCAAACTGGTGAGAATGTTCTTCTTAAGGTATCACCCATGAAAGGGGTGATGAGATTTTGCAAGAAAGGTAAGCTCAGTCTACGATATATTGGTCCCTTTGAGGTTCTTGAATGTGCAGGACTGGTGGCGTATAGGTTGTCTTTACCTCCTAATTTATCGGGAGTTCATCCGATATTTCAGGTGTCCATGTTGAAGAGATATCATGGTGACGGGGATTACATCATTAAATGAGACTCAATTGTGTTAGACAAAGATCCTCAATATGAGGAGGAACCGATTGCGATTCTTGATCGTAATGTGCGTAAGTTGAGGACCAAGGAGATTAAGTCCGTGAAAGTTCAATGGAAGCATCGTCCAGTTGAGGAAGCTATTTGGGAAACCGAGAGGGACATGCGAGACAAGTATCCCCAATTGTTCGTCAATTCAGGTACTACTTGATTTCCTCTTTAGCCTATTTTTCCTAAGGTTGTCACTCGGGGACGAGTGATGGGTAAATTGGGATCTAGTGTAACGAATGGGTTCTGTCGTTATAGAAAAGCCAATGGGAAAAAAATTTGGGTCGAAAAACTTTTTCATAGTAACTTGAAATTTTTCAACCTAGTCCAGATTTGGACGAAATCAGAGTCTTTGAGGTGCATGGAAATTGGGTGACTTATTTATGATTTTGATTACATGAGTAGTTAGATAAGTCGTTAAGGAATCCGTACGACTTTACGAAATTGAATTCGGGTTAGTAGAACTCTCGAAATTGATCTTAGCGTGAACGATATTTTCTGAGCGTCGTTGGTTAAAGGTTTGTTGTGAAATGGGGGTTTTGGAATTCTTTAAATAGCTCACTGTTTTGTGCAAGCTGCTTTGGCGGTGGTTTTGGTCGCTCTGGCGGGGGCGCTGTAGTGGGGTGAGGGCCGCTGTGGCGGGCAAGACGCGACTTAAAGTCGTAAATAAACCCCAAAACGTCTTTATTCTGTACTTTTCAATTTTTAGAGATAAGGAACGAACCCCAGGCGATTCTTGACAGGTTTCCACCTATTTTCGTATCCTTAAATGCTTTAGTTTTGGTTTAGTTGCTTGGTTTGGGTTGTAGTAGTGGTTCTTCTACCGGAGGGTTAGTGTGGGTGCCAATCACGATGGTTTGGGTCGTGACATTTATCTAATTGATTCAATTTTTACTTCAATTACTTCCCCAAATCTAAATTAAGAAAAAACATATCTTGTTTGATTTTGTTAGAATATTGCTTTCCCATTACTGCATTCCCATTAATGACCCTATATTCTTCACTCTATAATCTGTTCATCATGATCATTCTAGAAAGGACTCTTAGACAGACACTCTACATGCGCTGCATTTTTACTTTTCATTGGAACAACTCTCATTGGCTATCACGAGCACAACTTAGATAATACTCTTATATACTACTTCCTGAGTTTTATCTAGATTTTGGATCTCGCATCAAATTCCGTTTCATTTATTAATTATCTGCTTAATCGGTTGGTAACCTTTACTCAGTAATATCATTATTATTTTATTTTATTACATTTTTATCATTATTTCTTTTATGCTACAAAATGGAAGCGTCAAGGTAAGTTCAATTTCTTACTGCATAAACTGTTGTACCATTTTCATACTTTATTTTTTTAATATTTTTTCTTGCATCGCTTTAAGGTTGATTGATATACTTGAATTCTTGTCTGAATGAAAAAATAGTATTTGCCGATATATAGTTAAAGTTTGTTTGCATGTTATGTCTCTTAGTAACATTAAAATCAGTGGCTTGAAGATAACTATTATATTATTTTGTATATATAGTGCTTGTTTGCTGTCTCATTGTCTCACAGGGCCCTTAGCCCGTTGTAGTTGAAAAGCTCGCCTGAGATAGTATGTTTGGGGCAACATTGATTTTATTTAGGAGTTACATTGTTGCCGTTTGTCATTATTTATTCTTTGGTTTGTATTATATTTTGTATCCCGGGTGACTGATCCTGTTATAATGTACTTCTACCTATTATAGCACCGACAATCGAAGTCGAGCATACATACGACGATCAACTCTAACTCGCTATGTAACAATAAAAATTCAAGGCTGCTATTAATTAGGGGTGGAAAATTATATGCTACATGTTTCTTTTTTTTTTCTCATGTCTCACTTTATCATTTTTCTTTTACTTATTTTTATTCAAGTATTTAAACTCAAGGTCAATTGTTAAAGTTTTATCAAAGTCATTGTCTAATTCTGTTTTTCATGATTTGGATTGGACATGTCACTTTTATGTATAATACTATCTCCTAAACTATAGTTAGTAGAAAAGTAAAAGAAATTACGAGGGCTAATTAAGCCGACATGCCCCCGGAAGTATCACCTACCCAAGAGTTTTTTTTTTTTTTTGAAAAAAGACTGTGTACTTATATGTAAATATATTTATGTGGTTATATTTACGTCAAATCTTTCAATTATCATTTGAATACTATTATTATTTTCTAGACCTCAAGTAGAAAAAATTCTATCATGAAAGAGTGTGATTAATAATATCGTTGGTATCATCCCTATAAAGAAACAAACATTTGTAGCCTCATGAATTCTCTTACGGATTGGTTCAAATCTTAAGTTTTTTCATCCCTACAAATCAACTCTATTTTTTTTTCTTCTTTTGGGCTAGATTAGCTTGTGTGTGCCTTTATAATTTTTCGTGTCTTTTGATTTTTATACTCTTTCCTTGTGTATTTATTCTCTTTATTAATTGTTACCTGATTATTAATATTAATTTTTAAAGAAAATTAATTTTAATACTAATAACAATAAATAAGTTTAATTTGTTGCATTATAACTTAAATTGTTGTGTTAATTAAATAATTGTTATTTTCTTATCTTAGTCAAGTTTGCTTAAAATAAAGTTTCGCTTATTTTATCACATAGTTTACTTTAATTAATAAATAATTAATGCCGTGTTAGGTTGTCTTTATTTATCGTTTGAGTAATAAAATAATTAAGTTAGCATGTTTAAGCGCTCTATCACTTAAACTTGTGTCAATTTATTAAAATTAGCTTTACATGCTTGTTTTAAAATAAAGTTTTCTTATTCTTTATCACATAGTTCTTAAATTAATTAATAAATGACTTTATTTTCCACATTGTTTAAACACCCTTCACTTAATTCTATGAATGTGGACCTCGAAAGGTGCCTAATACCTTACTTTTGAGGTAACGTGAACCCTTACCCAAATCTTGGTCTCGTTGACCTTAATAAAGATTAATTAGGATAGAATGGTGCCTTAACGAGCCTTTGATTCCTTAGGTGGCGACTCTTCTTTTAATCAAAAC
Organism: Solanum chiquidenum; assembly: GCA_029582725.1. Classification (NCBI taxonomy): domain Eukaryota; kingdom Viridiplantae; phylum Streptophyta; class Magnoliopsida; order Solanales; family Solanaceae; genus Solanum; species Solanum chiquidenum. Next base: position 10,096 of record JAJOOS010012776.1, read on the forward strand.
CTAAAAGAGTGGTCAAGTTGTTGCACAAACCCATTTTGCGAAAAATGGGGTGTGACACACACTCTGTCGAGTCAATCTGGTCAAAGGAGATGAAATAGTGGAGAAGCTCTGAAAAAACCGCCTGTAATAGACCGCAAGTCCGACCAAACTCCGGATCTCAGTAACTAGCATAGGTCTGGTCCAACCCTACATTGCCTCGATCTTGGTTGGATCTGAATACCCTACTTGGACACCACGTATCTAAAAAATGTCATAGAATCAAGTTAAAACTCGTACTTTTAGAACTTTGCATAAAGCTTCTCTTTCCTCAATCTTTGGAGTACAATCCTCAAATGTCGATTGTGATCCTCCTCAGTCTTGGAGTACACCAAGATGTCGTCAATGAACACTATCACAAAGGAATCCAAATGAGGTCAAAACACCCAATTCATCAACTCCACAAATGTTTCAAGGGCATTAGTCAAACCAAAAGACATCACAAAAAACTCATAGTGCCCATAACGAGTCCTGAATGCTGTCTTAGGGATATCTAATGCCCCAATCTTCAGCTGATGACAACCAGACCTCAAATTGATCTTAAAAATTGAGATGCACCCTGTAGCTGATCAAATAAATCATCAATACGAGAAAGAAGATACGTGTTCTTCACTTGTCAATTTATTCAACTATCGATAATCAATACATATACTCATGGATCCATCCTTCTTCCTCACAAACATCACAGGAGCACCCCAGGGAGAAACACTAGGTCGAATGAACCCCTTGCTCAACAAATCCTGCAACTGATCCTTTAATTCCTTCAACTCAGCTGAAGTCATACAATTAGGAGGAATAGATATGGGTTTGGTACCCTGATCCAAGTCAATAAAAAATCAATATCCCTATCCAGAGGAACACATAGAAGATAAGTAAAAAAACACATTTGAAAACTCTCAAACCACGGGCACAAAATCCATGGGATGTGGCTCAACACTAGTATCCTGAATGAAAGTCTAATAGAAAAAATAACCTCAATTAACCAATTTCTGAGCTCGAACGAAGGAGATAACTCCGCTGGGTTAGGCACCACTAGCACCCATCCACTCAACTCTCGGGACACCCAGCATCGCTAAGGTCACAATCTTAGCATAACAATCAAGAATAGCATGATGTGGAGAAAGTCAATCCATACCCAAGATAATATCAAACTCTATCATTCCAAGAATGATCAAGTCTATATATTCATCATACCCGGCCAAAGAAACAAGAAATGATCGATACACTCAATCCACCACTAGGGACTCACCCACTAGTGTAGAAACATAAATAGGCAAAAACATGCAATCAGACATCATATCAAATCCAAAAGCAAAATAGGTACACATATACGAAAAAGTAGACCCCAAATCAAACAATAGAGACACATGTCAATAGAAAACTGAGACGATACATGTGATCACAACATTAGAAGTCTCAGCCTCAAGCCTCCCTAGAAAAGCATAACATTGGCCTTCTCGGCCACCTATAGTCTAAGTAGGACCCCTACCTTCACCATGTGGAGCTGGAGTACCCCTACCAGAAGTCCTACCACTTGTACCAGACTGACCTCTACTTCCAGATGAAGCACCTGAAAACTTACCAGATGAACGGGCCCTCTTAGGCTCCCCAAACTCCTCCAAAACCATCAAATTTGTCTTCTTGGTAGTGCTCACAATGGACTGAAAGGAAGTCCCTTCTCTGGCTGTTCTCAACACATATGATCTAATGGGGAAAGTCACCCTCCCACGAACTTGCAAACTCTCTCTGCCTTATCTGGAACAATAGTCATAAAATGCCTAGAAACCTCACAAATATGGGCCTCATACTCGATCACTCACAAACTACCCTAAGTCAAGCTCTCAAACCTCAATCAACTCTCTTCTCTTAAGCTCCAATGTTACTCCCCAGATTCAAAACGAGGCAAATAGAAGCTTTTCAGCAAGTTCCAGATGCCATACACAGTGGCCAACAACGGACCGTGGTTGGGACCATAGACTGTAGGTGGGTCAGTAGTTGGGCACCTTAAAAAAAATCTCCAGGCAAAGTCCACGACTGGAACCACAGACCGTAGGTGGATCCACTATCCGTGGCCCAGCCAACTGACCAGGATAGACCGTAAATCCATCCACGGTTTGCCAATAAGGGTCCATCGGTTGTGGGCTTACAGTTATTTTCAAGGGCAGTTGGGTCTTTTCTGGTTTTAATCTAACTTAAGTGAGGTTATTTTGCCTAAGTATAGGGTCACTATATAAGTCATTTTAACTCTAAAACTCACCCAATTAAGTCATATTTTCCAAAAACCCAAAATAATTCCCAGAGTTCATACCCTCCAAAATATTCTCTCTCTAGAAACTTGAGGAAGGAGATTCAAGCTAGGGTTCAAGAGCAAACTTTTGTACATCAAATTCATTGGCCTTTGTTGTTAAGGTATGGTAGTTTTATCCATGGATAAATTTCATCCATAGAGTCCTCTCAAAATCTCCAATTTCAAAAATATAGAAATCCCCAATTGTTAGGGTTTGATTCAAAAGATATGGGTTCCTTTCAAACTTGATTCTAATTGTTGAATTATGTTATATTAATCATGAATTGATAATTTCCTATGTTTTTTATGGTATATCCCCAAGAACCCATGTAAATCCCATATTTGTCAAAGTAGATGATATGATGTGGGTCTTTGTTGATGAAAGAGGAGTTTTATGAATTAATGCATGAGGTGATCAAATAACTTGAATTATAATGATATCCATGTCTAAAGCTTTAATTCTAGATGTGATAATTGAAAGAAAGTTTAGAACCTCAAGGAGGTATAATATGAGATTATGCATTGTCTAGGAAATCTATGCAATTGTATTGATGATGCTTTGAGTTAAAGTATCCATGTTGTTGTTGTTGTAGTGTTGTTGAAAGGAAATTTTCATATACACACCTATGCATGTGTAATGAAGGTTCTAAGGTTGAAAGGTTTTCTCACCTAATTGAATCTAAAAGCAAGTAATCATGGATGATGAAAGGTTTTCTCACGCATGATCTAAATGCATTGTCTATGAAATCTATGCAATTGTATTGATGATGCTTTGAGTTAAAGTATCCATGTTGTTGTTGTTGTAGTGTTGTTGAAAGGAAATTTTCATATACACACCTATGCATGTGTAATGAAGGTTCTAAGGTTGAAAGGTTTTCTCACCTAATTGAATCTAAAAGCAAGTAATCATGGATGATGAAAGGTTTTCTCACGCATGATCTAAATGCATTGTCTATGAAATCTATGCAATTGTATTGATGATGCTTTGAGTTAAAGTATCCATGTTGTTGTTGTTGTAGTGTTGTTGAAAGGAAATTTTCATATACACACCTATGCATG
>JAJOOS010012777.1:0-13634 GCA_029582725.1 Solanum chiquidenum
TAATTAACTTTAGAAAAACAACTTAACTCAAAATATAAGTATTAACTAACTAAACCAATTAGCCAACTACTTAAGTAAAATTAAAATCTCTTTGAGACAATTTTCAAATATTTATAAAATATACTAATTAGACACATAATTATATAAACTATCATATTTATTATTTTAAAATTTATAAAAATGACAAAACTACTTAAAATAACTTGAGAAATATTTTTGAATTTTATAAAGTTAATTATTTTAAATCGCTTGAAATTTAAGAAACTCGGAAATTAATTATTATCGGGGAGGGTCGAAATTGGGTGTCAACAACATGTACTCAATCTCTTTTTCGCTTCTTTCTCAAATCTCGTTTGCCCTTCTCCTCCTTCTAATAACTAACATATACCTAAAAATCGTAATTACGCATATTATAACTATACATCTCTAATCAAACTTAAACTATAGTCATTTTTGAAAGTTCCTCTTTAATAAAGAGATTGACTAATTGCAATTGGGCCAATTTGGCTCAGTATTATGTTTGGGCTAAACCAGCTGACAATAAGTTGGATAGGTGCAAGACAACTTTTGTTTTTATTTATTTAAGATTAATAATAGAATCAAAGTACATATTTTATTATTGGTAGATATTTATATTAAAATCTTAATACTAAATAACTAAATTATTTATTTTCTCAACGTCTGAATGAATAAACAAAATTACTTAAAGACTATAAAGTTCACATATAGAAGTATACCCCACATGGTGTGTGGAGCCTAGTTGTTCCCTTGTAATTAGTTACATTTTCCCAGATTCTTTGAGTTCAGTAACTATAATATAGCCGTATTTAATTTGTATCGTGAAATTAGAGTTATTATACAAAATAATATAGCCACTTCTAGAAAGACCATGTTGGTGTGTGGATATTATTTAAACTTTTGAAGAGTCGTTGAAACTAAATGATAAAAAAATATATAGTTGACTTTTGAAAGAAGAGTCAAAATTAAAGAAAGACAATTAGAGTGAGTGAATAATACAAGTATACAACTATCTTGTCTATGGATACTTGAACTCCTTATCAGAAATCCAACATGGTGTGTGGAGCCTAAGCAAATTATGGGTAGTGTCACTTCACTCCTTATAGTGGTAGGAAAAAAAAAATAGGTTGGGAGCATATTGTTGGAATGAATAAAATACGAACAGTTAGAAGAACATGGTTATAGATCTTAGATTGTAACTTGATCATGAGCGAATTTGTTAGATGTTTATTTTTATAATATGTAAGAAATTTATTAAGATTTTTTTCTTCTATTCATTTTATAATATTTGGGGCAGGAGATTTTAATTCCATAAAAAAGAATAGGACGTTGGATACTTCATCCATTTTTCAGAATATATTTCTTACAAGATTATATAAGCGGAGTGACAAAATCAAACTCAATTCGTCCGGACCATTTAAGTTTGGGTGGATTTCTGGCTTGCTCATTTATTAGCTCAACCTATTTCAGTTCATTATAAATTGAGTTGGTATGACGTAACCCAAATTGACTCATAGAAATATTGTCAAAATATTTTTAATTTTTTTTTTATTTCATTTGTTATATATAGCCACAATGAGAAAAAATAATGATTTTATTACGTACTAAAAATTTATAAAAAAAACAAATAAATGAATTAAAATTTATTAAAAGTTGGACAGGTTGGGTTATGACCCACATTAGCTCATTTCAGTCCAATACCCAAGTAACATATTTACTAACTCAATCTATTTTGATCTGTCTAAATTCAACCCAACTCGCATATTTGATACCACTAATTTTACGTATATATAGATAGGTAGATATTCACTAGATAAATGATGTTAGTATGTGAATTTATTTGATTGAGCGTGAAGTTTTTATTTATATAAATGCAATTGTGTATTATTTAGCTTAAAAAATTTGCAACATAATTCTCGTACGTTGTTCCTATAGACCTCTTTAATTCATATCGATCACCTTCACATCACAAAAAAATATTGGAAGGCATGCAATAATATAATCCTTATATAATTTGAATTAGTTTATGGCTACAAAATAACATAGCCACTTCCAACAAAAAAAATGGTTGACTTAGTTAAGAATATTTGAGAAAGAGACTAAAGAAACAATAATACAACTATCATGGTACATGAATCCTTGAACTTCTTATCACAAATATATCCCAACATGGTGTGTGGAGCCTAAGTAAAGAGGTAATGGCACTTGTTGCTTAGTGATAAGACATGATATAGTAATATAAATACTAGTGCTAAGCAAAGAGGCGGAATTGAAATTTGAAATTTCTGATTTCGAAATTTTAGTTACTTTAAATTAATATTTTTAAAAATATTTTATGAATTTCTTATGTCAAATATTAAATAAAAATTACTGAATTCGTCCGAACTTATAAATTTTGATCAATCGACTCACATCTACATTCAGAAATGAGAAGTTCATTATATAAAATATAATGTGAAATATAGAAAGAAATAACTTCATTAAATTCATTTTGAAAAAAGAATCACACAAACGGCAGAATAACAGTTGGAACATATTGTGAATGTTGCCAAGTGCAAATGATTGAACCTTTCTTGAAAATAAAAAAGGATTAATAAATACGAAAAGAAAATTTGAGCAAATACTTAATAATTATTCAATTTATATGATATATTTTTCTTTTTAAATATATTTTAAAAATTATATTTATTTAATAATAAGAAATAACTTACTGATATTAAAATTTCCTTTTTCTTTTAATTAAAATGATTTAACACCATATAAATATTCAAAATTTATTTTTGATCATAAATTTTAGAAAATCTTTTTTTAAAACTTTATATCAAATCATACGGTGACACATATAAAGGTGTGGTACATGAGATAGATAGGATCCATTGTATGTTTTGAAGTTATTTTTCCGACAATATTTTATGTAGGCATTGTGATGTGGATTCACTAGATCAATCAAAAGTTTTAATTATTTTCTTTATTGGTGGGATTGAATATATGATTTTTTTTTTGTGTCTTTATCATCAAACCACAAACACAATATAGTGTATGTGGATATCCTTTTTTAATAGACTTTTAGCACTTATGTTTTCCCTTGAAAAAAAATTAGAGGTTAAACATTTCTGCTAACTTCTTTTTCTTGTATATTGGCAAAGTTGATATTTTAAATTATCTCTAAATTAAATTAATTGATGCAAGAAAAGCAAAGTGTTGGCACTGCTTGGTTATTAATGTAACAAGACAAATCTGTTAGTAATATTGTCCGCTCTGAGCTAAGGCCTGTACGACTTTAAAATCTGTCTCTAGTGGATAGGATCTGATCGATTACTTATATACCCAATATTTCTTCTGTATTTTAGCCGATATGTGACTTATTATCTTAATTTGGGGTGTAACATTTAAATAAGGGGTGCTTTGACATTTTCTTGAATTTAACAATTTGCTCTCATGATTTGTTTATATTTGTTGCATTTCTTATGAATCAATTCAAGTTTAAATTCAATAGCTTTTGTTCTAACCTTATACAAAGAAATTTATTAAATATCTGTATATCTTATTATTATGATGATATATTAAATTGAGATCTGTTAAAACTCATAAACTACAAAGAGAGATTAATAATTTTATTAAATCAGTGAATTTTGACTATATAAATAGTAGACAACGTTTGAGTCCTAAGACATTATTGGACCTATTGTATTCTATAGTTGACAAGTCGAGAGTTATACTGATAAATTTAGTGTTCGCCATATGAATTAGCCCTCAATCCTTATACAAAATTCAGTTTAGAATTAAGTTAATACAAAATTGAAATATAATAGTATATTCAATTTTTTAATAAACACTTACAAGAGTACTAATGGATCATTGGAAAGCTACACCATGGCATTGGCCTCATCATGCTAAATAGCTAATTTTTCTACATATCAATATACATACAATTAATAACTAATTAATCCTATTTTCTTTCTAGTTTTGATTGTTAATTAGATATAGCACCTTCACGTTCTAGAGGTTCAATCCTTATTACAATTTCTTCAACTGTTGCATTTGTAGTAACAGAATTGTCACCATTGACAATTTTTTGACAAGTTTCAATGAGGCAATGTCTACAAGTAGGGCAAGAAGAATGTGAATTGAGCCATTTATCGATACACTTGACATGGAATCCATGGTTGCATTTTGGTAGAACCTTAACTTTCTCTCCAACTACGAATTCTGATAAACAAATGACACATTCAGAATCGAGCCCTGGATATTTCAATTCAGTAGTGTATGTTATAATTGGAAATGTCTTGAGGGCTTTTTTCTTGATCCCTTTGTTAGTTGATGAAGGATTTGTATGATTTGAGAATGAGTCTATTAAAACTAGGGTAGAGCACCTAAAGAAACATTTTATGATGGAATTCAACACAAGTGAACAAATTATGGCACTTACAAGTACTGCTAATACCATAATAACATTTGCATCAAATGTGTTGACATTGTTTCCAATTTGTAGATCATCAATTGTATCGTGGCTAATTCCGGCTAACATAGGAGGCGGCGTCATGGTGGCCGCCTCCCGGAGTAATCTTCTTGAGTAGTGGAAGTTCTCCATGAATTCTTGAATTAATAGAGTGGAAGTTGTAGTTGCCATAGAACTTTTGGTTGAGACTTTGTATGTGTGTTTTCTTTATTTGTTGGTGTTGAATGAGTTGAAGTCCCACCTTGGAGAGAGTGGTTTATATAGGACAAATTTATGGGGCTAAGAGGGGTATAGTGTGGATCAACTTTAATTTTTTAGTGCTAAATAATGTAAGGATAATATATTTTAATTAACTAGCTTTACTTCTAAGCACTAAGGTTAAGAGTTTGTTATAAGATAAATAAATCATTCAAAAGAACCTAAAGCGTATATACTCAACTCTACCATACACATTAATGGGCTACTAATTTTTTTTCTAAGAAGGATAAAGAATATATATGTGCCCCAAAAAGTTTAACTTCAATTTGTGACCACTACAACAAATTCTAGAATAGTACTTAACTTATGTTGTATAACTTAACTTCTACGGAGCTTATGTTGAGCGAGATAAAAGTTCAGTTGTTAAAAGATTAAAATATTCTATGTATAAGAAGTCTTTCCCTTTAGAAAGAAGCATGTGTAAAATGTATTCTTTTGATGTGCTTTGATTTTAAATATTCATTATATAGGTGGGTGCTAACACCCCTCTAACTCTCTTCTCTAATATGTATTTTGGCCTTTTGATGAATAAATGCATCATTTTTATGGGAGATGGATGAAAAAAGAAAAAAGATCAAGATAGATAAGGATATTTTGGTTCATAATTTTTTTTACATAAGCAATAGAAACAAAAATTAAATACCTAAAATATGGTGGGTAAAAATTAAACATGAATTGTAAAAATTAAACATGAATTTTAAGGGCAGTCCATATAAAAAGTAAATATATTTGAAATTCAGGACAAATGAGGAACTATTTACAAAGAACTAAAGCCGTTAAGGAAAAATTAATTTGAATTTATTATTTTGATGGTCAAATTCATGTTTTCACTTATTTTCTTGTTAAGTTTATTATATATGCCCCGATATTTTTTTATAGATATAAAAACTAAATTACAATATAATCGAAAAAAATAGTTTTCAATTTATTTATTTATTGTTTTTTTGTCTTTTTCTATTCACATTTTTTTTTATTTCTCTTATTTTATACAAAAGAATGAAAGAAAGAAATGAAACAAGAATAATATGAAACTCAAATAATAATAATCAAAAAGTAGTCAAAAATAATTTATGTTAGAAAAAGATCAAATATATGATTTTTTTAAAAATAATTAAAAATTAATTTTATCACTTTTGTAATGGTAGGGGTGTATGTGAGCCACTTTTGTAACAGTAATGAGTATTTGTGAGCTAATTTGATAACGGTAGGAATATATGTGAACCATTTAAATAACAAGAATTATAATATTTGTCGTGCCGTAATTTGACTATCTCTAGAAAAAATCACTTTTTTGAAATGTTCTAAGTATAAAACAATTCGAGAAAAATACTTAGAAAAGAGTCGCCACTTAATTTTTTAAAGAAATTAAGAAAACTTATAATTTTCAAAGATTTAAACAGAAAAAATCATTTGAAAATACCAAAGAGGGTTCGGGGTTCAATTTACACTTCGAGAAGGGTTTAAGCATTCGAAGTGTCCGCTAACATGCGGTTGACCTGCGATTTGACTAAAATATATTTGACTATTTTTAGGAAAATAATGATTTAACATAAAAATAATAACTTACAATATTTGATTAACTTCGAGAAAATAAATAAATAGATAAATGACACATTTTTATTTTTTTTATTTTTTAGAGAAAGGAATCCAAAATGAAACATTTGAATTAAATACAAGTGATTAGAATTTTAATAAAACTAGATTAATTTATTAATTTATTTAAATCATTTTGAAATAATAATTTAAACCAAATTAATAAATTTAATCATGAGACTATTTTAAATCAATTGATAAATAAAAGCTTTGCCTAACTTTTGAGGAAAAATGACTAAATAAAAAGAACATTTTTTAGTTCATTTGAGGATAAGCTTTAACTTAACCATTTTAAAGTAAATAAAATGATTAAATGAAGAGGCGTTAAAATATTATTTTTTAGACCGGAAGATTTTAACTCACTTGAAGATAAAATTTTGACCAATATACTGGATTAATAAATAAGTGAATACAAAAATGAAATGTATTAAAAGTAAACCAACACAAAGAAAATAATGCATCTTTTGGGGAATCTAATTAAGTTAATCAACAATTCTAAAGTTAGAGTTAATAAATAATAAATAATAAACAATAAATAATCACAATTAAATAATTGAGAGTAAGGAAGAGATTGAATTTGGACCCTTTTGGTCTAAATTCACTGTTGGAAATTTTTGGGTTATATCCAATGCCCGTTTTTGTATACATCTGATGTATATCAGTGTATATCGGATGTATACAACCCATTTTTCTGCTTTTCGAGACCTGTACGTCAACTCCAAAGACTTATTCTTCGATTTCCCAAGGTTGTCTGACTCGATAAAAGAAGACTTGTTGGTTTTGAGCCCACTCGAGATGCAAGGTAAAGGGGAGAGTCCAATGGACTCAATCCGAAGGAGTTCATGCAAGAAAGATAAGACGAGAAGAATTAGGATGGTAATTTAAATAACTCAAAATCATTGGCGGCTAATGGTGAGAGGGACATGTTACGAGGAGCATCTAATAAACTACCCAAAGAATTAACAATCAAGTTTAAACATCCACAAATAACAAGTCAAGCATGTGTTGATTTAAGAGCAATTATAGGTGCTGGAAACATATGTATATAGCAACCATGGCATACAATTGAGGCAGTGGGGGCATGAATCATAACATGGACTCGATCAAATTGAGTTATGCTAAATAGTGACGAAAGAGTTAAAAATGGTGTTTAAACAAAATGAAATGTACATCAGGTCATCAAATACAAGGCAAATTAGATACTTTTATTGAAAAGAAATGAACGTAAACCCAAGCTAACTAGAGTATTGCTACAAAAATGAAGCTAGGACAAAAGAGGGACATACAATAGCAAAATACAAACCAATCTCACGATGCCGGTAATTTTCGGTAGCAACGCAATGAACATTAAAAGCTTGGACAAATGAATATTATGCTCATGTTAACCAATATAAGATGAAACCGCATGATCGACTTTGCCCTAAAAAGACACTAAAATCGAGATTGGGTGGAAAACAATAGCTATGACATGAAAGAAACACAACTAAGCTAAACCAAAAGATCAACTCTTGTTTTCCGAAGCTAAGGCAAAGGCAGATTATTAAAAACTAGCACAAGACCTTAAGATATATTAACACATTTGACCAGAGCTATAGTCATACTTCTCAAATAAGATTACAATACTCTAATATGAACATGATCACCTGAGACTCAAACAATTTAATAAAAAATGTGTCATGCTACTATTTTAAGGACCATTTAGTCATAGATACCATTTCCAGGGAACTAAGCATATATAGGTAATTGAAAATTAAGCCACATGAATGCTAACAAATCACATGAAGGGAGGGAATGATGCGTAGGAGCGAGGTATTGTAGAATATCCAAAGACACTGCTTACAATTTCATATAGAGATACAAAGAATTGATCTTTCAAAAATATAAGAAAGTGCTCCTTTTTAATCAAATAGATCAAATAGTAACTTAAGATAAACAAACTGAAAAATTAATATATAAAAAAAACCTTATCAGCATTCGAGACCAAGACTTGTTTCACGATTTGTAAATAAAAGGTGACCAATGAACCATAATCAAACCACTTAAAGAATTTTCTCGACAAATTAATTGACAACTGGCTGAACAAAGAGCAATTATCACGCATGCACATGGCTGTAAGGAACTCCAGGAAGTCACAGGATCAACTCAAAAATGAGCCAACGAGGGGACACTCTTGACATTGCTTGAGATACACTCGACTACGCACAAATGAAAGAAGAGACGAGCAGTACTAAACTAAATGAGATGATGCTACAGAGGCCTTAGAAAGCAAACACGATAATGATCTGCAACATGACATCAATATCCGAAAAATGAGAGAAACACAACCAGCATTCAAGTTAGCCAGAGCATGAATGAATACTACTAGATATGGCCGACATACGGGTATTTTAGAAACTATAGAGAGGACGACCCGAAACACAAGCAAACAAAGAAAGAACTAAACTACGTAGTAATAAACTTTGAATGGAAACTAAACGAACTTCAAACCCATTTTATACACAACAAAGTAGAGGTTTAACTAACCATATAAATACCAATCTAATTAATGATCATAGGGACCAAGCAGAATTAAAGCAAAACTCGTCGATGCGGGATTTAAACTCATAACCCGAAACTTCAAGAAAACAAGATTATGGACGAGCTAACCATAGAACCAACACACTCTCATTAACAATCTTCGCATAGAGTATCGAACATACATAATATGCTACATTGAAATGGAATACAAAGGACACGAGGGTACCTTTCTTGGAGCAGCGAACTAGGACGACGAGCTCGCGACGGAGCGATTCTTTTACCACGCAGTTCGAATACAAGAAGCAAACCAAGAATCCCAAGGAAGAATCTAAGCGGCGAACTTCTCGGAATTAAAAATTAGAGAATCGTTTTAAAATTCTTGAGTGTAAAAGAGTATTGCCAAAGAACCAAGCTCTAAAAAACATCTCCTCCTTTTCTCTCTCCCTCCAAACTGAAGGCAAAGATGGGTTTTTATAGAAGAAATTGGATTCAATTAGGGGGAAAACGGGTGGATTTTGAAATTGAAATTTGAATTCTTTTTCGAACCAACAGTGAAGGATTTGAAAATCCCTAAAAAATGGAGAAGAAGGGACGGCGAGGTGATGGCTGCTGCAGGCGTCTTATGCTCTTCCGAATTTGCTGGGATTTTCGCGTGAAGAAGAAGCACGCGCAGGGGTCGTTTGGTACTGCTCTTGTCGTTTTGGATTTCTTCACGTGAAGAAGAACGTGCAAGGGCCGGGTTTGTTTGGTATGTGTATGTATTGCTGATGTTGTGTTATTTTGTTGAGGTGGGCTTGGGTTAATGGGCTGACATGGTATTATTTAGATGGGAATGAGTTGGGTCGGGAATTTATACTAGTGGGAATGATTTATTTAGATGGAATGTGGGCTGTTGAAAAGAGATAAAAAAAAAGGCCCAAAATTTTATCTTTTAATGGGTCAAGGATAGGATAAGCAATTGGCTAAAAAAAAGATAATTTTTTATAAATTAATTAACGAGCTTCTTAATTTTAATAAAATAAAATAATTAATTCGATTGTAAAGTAACCATTTTAATTACAAACTAATTAACTTGAAATTATAACTATAACTTAAACTGAAATAAATTAATAAGATATTTAACTAAAATGTAAAATCTTTTGTGAGGATTTTCAAATATTTATAAAATATACTAATTATATACATAATTATGTAAAACATATATATTATTAAAAAATTATAAAAAGTGACGAAACTATTTAAAAACTTGCAAAAAAAATATTTTTATTTTATTTTTTGAAAATTTATGAAACTAATTATTTTAAATCGTTTGAAATTGAAGAAGCTCGATGATTAATTCATATTGTGAAGAGCCAAAATTGGGTGTCAACAATGATATCTAAGTGTAAACATGCTGAAAATATTATCAAAATATAGGCATGACATCTATTTCATTTAAGCAAATTATTAAACCCTATAGGCATGATATCTATTTCATTTAAACAGATTATTAAACACTTTAGGCAGAGCTTTATGATAAACTGGATTTATGTATTTCTGGACGTATTTTATTGACATGATATTAATTTAGACCTAAAGACGGGACTTCTAAATAGATTAACATGCTAACAGCATGACCTGACAGATTTGCTCAAATTAGATTGAAGTCCTAGAAGCATGATGTCTAAAAAAAAGCAAATTACGAATTGGAACAACATTAGCATGTGAGATAAGATTCTACAAGTTCAAGATCAAGCAATTTTGAACATATATTCATGATACGTTGATTAATCTGAAAAGGTTATAAACAAAGGTTAATTTTAAGTCAATATTAAAATATTCTAAATGCTTGCAAGGTTTACGATTTAAGCAACGTAGGCATGTTTTAGCAATCACACATAGCAAAAAATAAACTAGACTAGAAATAAAAAGAAACAATTAGCATGTATATCCTCCTCCCCCTTAGACGATCCCCAAATTATTTCATATATAGAGAGAGAGTTGAGAGTTATACAAATTATTACAAAATAATAACAGAAATAACATGTGCAAAACAAATTCAGCGTGGCTAGCGCTTCCTTCCCATGGCGACTCTACAATATCTTGAACTCTATGCTTAAGAATCTGCTAAAAGGGAAAATGTAACACATATATAATGGCAAAACAATCGTAATATTAAATAGCAACCAAATTACTTTCGTATTTAGGTAGCACACATGACACTAATTATTTCATAATTATGAGCAGGAAACTGATACACAAACATATTTCAAACAATCACGGAAGTATAAAATCAAGTGTAGAACACGGATTGATAAGATGGATTTGGACGCTTCCTTTATTTAGTAAAATCCACGTTTGGATTTATGCATACAAGTAAATAACAATAATACAAAACAGAAAGTTAAATGTATAGAAATATACTAACCGATTAGGCCGTCTAGTAAATCAGCAATGAAGATAAACTTAATTCGAAAACGACTCGAACACAGCAAAACCGAAACACAGAGAGGAAATTTAGCGTTAACCGAAAGCACTTAATTCTTTTCTCTTTTTTTTTAGTAGAGAGTAGTATATTTTCTTTAGTATGCCGGGACAAAAGTTGGGATGTGAATAGTGTCGAGATCCTGAGCAATGGAGGGAAGGGTCCTATTTATATAGTGGAAGAGGGCACATATAAGAGAAATAAATAATTTAAGGAGCAATTAAATATTACTTTTCCTAAAATAAGAGAGGACAAAATCAGTCCAAATCAAATAAAGCTTTACCAAAAATAAAACAAGTAACAAATTGCACAATCTTGAATAAGGCAAACAAGCATCAATCGGAAAACCAGCAAATTACCAACATAAAATTGAAAAAAAAAAACTTATTTTCTTAAACTAAGAGCAAAATCAGCAGAATGCTTATTTTACTCATTCAAATTATTCATTTTGCTTAATTTTTTATTTTTTTTACCAAATAAAGTCAAGTAACAATCATCTTACTCATAAAATAAGGTACAAAAATCAATTAACACCGCCAATCAATATTGCACATCGCAAACCAAAAGAAAGAGAGAAAAAAAAAATTATTTTAGGAAGGATAATATCACGGTTCAAATCAATATTACAAGTTACCATCCTTGCACATTTGATCAAGAAATAAATATGGCAATAACATCATTTTGATGAATCAATTATATGGAGGAAGAAAGATACAGTCAATAATCAAGTCAACTTAAAGTCAAATCTTGAGGCAATCCACAAATCAAGGTTCAGATAACCAAGAGCTATTGAGCATGTTAAATAATCAATTAGCATAATCGGAAGAAATTAAGGCCTCATTTATCGACTAAAATTAAACAACTCCTCCGTTAATATTATTTCATATAAGAAACAGGTCATATTCAATCGAAAAGGAACAATATTAACAATTGAACTATTGGGACAAATTTAAGCATAATTCATATACGAATTTACTCAGAACAGTGGCAAACTTCACATCTCAACAAAGGATTCGAGGAGGGAATAAGAACAACGAGAAAAATGCATAACAAAAAATGTTTAGAAAAATCATACCTGGACAGATCTTGAACGGATCTGTCAACATTAAAAATGAAGTGTTAACCTTAGAGTGGCTCGCTGTTTGTCGTCGTTGGCCGGAGCTGTTGCTGTCCTGGGTTGTCGCTGGTTGCAGCTGTGTTTCTCACCGGCTGCTGCTGATTTCCGCGCCTGGTGGCTGTCCGGAGCTGCTGGCAGCTGCTGGTGTTGTGTGCCTCGCCAGGCACTGCTGTCCAGTGCTGCTGGCTGCTGCTCGCTGGAGTTGCTGGCTGCTGCTTGCCGGAGCCAAGAGGGAGAGAAGGTGGTCGCCTGGCTGCTGGTTTCGCCGGGCTGCTGGTGGCTGTTGCTCGCTGCTGGTGTATCTGTCTTCGCCGGAGCTGCTGGCCGGAGGGGGGAAGAGGAAGATGAGGCGAGGAGAGAGAGGAGAGGAAGGAAGAAGGCGGCGGTTTTGAGAGGGGAGAGGAAGAGCATGAAAATCTTTTAGGGTTTGAAGTCTTTAGATATTAAAATAGGAAGGTTAAGGAGAAATGATCTGAACTGTAGGATTAGTTTAAATGAATGGCTAGGATTGAACTTAAAAGATGGACGGATGAGATTAAATGGAATTAAAATTCTGAAAATTAGAATAGATTGGCCAAAATTGGAATAAAAGTGGCTAGAATTGCAATGAGAATTTGAATTGAAGTGGCTAAAATTGAATATAATCGACCAGAATTTAAAGGATTTTGAGGAAAATTAAAGAAATGCTATCAAATTAAAGTACTATATATATTATAACATTTTTATATAATAAAAATTACTTAAACTTTAAAACATTTGAAATAAAATAATTATTTTGAGTTTTACTAATAATTTTAGAAATATCTTAATAGTATTTATGATAATTTTATAAAGCATGCATACTAAAATATATAATTTTTAGACAAAATCGATTAAAATTTTAAATTTGAAATATTTTCAAAAAATACGTATTTAATCGAATAGCATTTCTAAAATTGTTAAAGGTCGGTCAAAATTGGGTGTCAACAGCGAACTTTGAGCTTTTCCTCTCCTTTCTCCTCTTTTCTCCAAGCCCTAGCGTGAATTTCCAATTGACTAAACTGATTTCATTCTGATTTGACCCCTTAATTATTTCACTAAAACGAATTAAATTACTTGGGTAAGGAAAAGACTAATCTACCCTTCAAAAATCTGGATTAGACTTTCCTTAACCGCACAACCCAACTTCCAAAGGGCATAACTCACTCATACGAACTCGGAATCACGCA
>JAJOOS010012778.1:0-15625 GCA_029582725.1 Solanum chiquidenum
CTATGTTGATAATTCTTTTCTTGTTGATTACCTCCTTGGTCCGGCAAGTAGCAACAAGGTGAGTTCTAACGTTTGCAACCGCTAAAAAGACTTCTAAATGAAAGAATTATCAATGCATGCACCACACTATTCAAGAATTGCTTATTTACTATTCATACTTTGTTAATCGTTCATGGTTCCCACAACCCTAGTTGCGGAGTTTAGTTACCCATAATCATATGAACACAATTCATGGTTTTAGATGAAAGAATTATTAACTTACGTAGGAAGAATAATAAACCCAGAAATTCAACTCGAATTGCAACACCAAAATCTTCAAAACGAACTTAGATAATTAATAATTGATCAAATTGCAAGTTAATCTCCCCAAGTCAAGAACTAGAATAGAACAATAATGTCTAACCCTCAAAAATAAGGTTTACATGCCCTATTTATAGAAAACAAGTCCTAAATTAAAAGAGAAACAAAATAAGGAAAGTTTCGTTCACGCACGCGTCTTCATTCCACGAGACTGACTCACGGACCGTCAATGAATCTACGGTCCGTGAGTCCCTTCCGTCAGCCAGGACTTGGAAAATATTTCAGCTTAAAAAAATTAGCTTCTCTAAAGCAAACGACGAAACTGCAGTATGGACCGTAGATAGATCTACGGTCCGTCAATCCCCCTCCATAGCTCCACACTTAGAATCTTCAAAAATCAGGTACTGGAAGCCTCACAGTATCAATCTACGGATCAACAGTACGGTCCGTAGATCTACGGACTGTCCGTAGATCTACGGACTGTCAATGGACACCGTGGTTTCACACTTGGTCAGATTTCCCTGGTTTGCCTTCCATGCCTTGGCTGCTAATCTACGACAACCATCTACGGAGCGTCAATGGACCTACGGTCCGTAGATCACCTCCGTAGATGCCCTTTTCTGCATCTCTTTCAGTTGTCTCTTTAATTCCGCGCCTGAACATCTTTCCTGCAAAATATGATAAAAACACATAAAAACCAATACAAAAGAGCCCTAGACACACACAACTTGTAAGTGAAATGCATTAGACATACCGTAAACTCACGGTATATCAATAGTTATTCTTCATCTTCTTCTTCGTCTATTTTTTCCTACTACTTCATCAGGTATATGATACATAACTATATAAAATTGTCGATGTTTTTTTTGAATCTGTTAAGATTTGGTTGAGATTTGAGAGAAGAAAATTTGAAATTTGAATTATTTAGAGCTATTATTTTGGAGAGATTGACATCAATTTGATTTGCATGATTTAGGGAACTGACATTTAATTTTATATTTTATTTCCTTTTTAATCTCAACAAACTAGTTGTATAATGTATCAATTGTGATGCATCCGAAAATTATGAGATGTATTCGGATGGCAACACTTTTAAGGAATTTTTGTAAATTGAAAAAGAATAGTGATAGATATAAAAAATTTCATAAAGAGATCGAAATCTCGAAAAGAGATCAAAATCTCAAAAATTCCACTACAAATCCATGGAATATTCATAAAGAGATTAAAATCTCAAATATTCCGCACAATCATGGAATGTTTATAAAGAGATCAAATTCAAATCATCTTAATTTGAGAAATATGCCACTAATGGCCCTCGAATTATGAAGATCAAGTCCAATTCATCCTGGTTTGAGAAATATGCCACTGACGGGCCCTCGAATTATGAAAATCAAGTTCAAATCATCGAAGTTTGAGAAATACGCCACTAATGGCCCTTGAATCATGGATAAATCTTAAGAGATAGAAGAATCAAGGGAGAAACATAAGTGTACCCGTAATATTTATCAATAAAGTTATATTTTATCATTAAAAAAAAAAGTAGTGATAAAATGTAATTTGCTCCTTACACTATGAGATTCCTAAAAAATTACTTTTTCTATCCAATGATGCATTTACGTAAGAAGCCCATGTTAAAATGATGCATCACTTGAATTATTACATTGGTCTGTTTTTCTTCAAGGTGTTTTGTACCTGCAAATTTTGATAAATCTAGAGATGACAAGTAGACCGGTGCGGGTGGGTTTGAGGCTAGGCTATGCGGTGTGAGTTTATGTGAATTTAAACTTTGAATCACAAATAATTCTTTTCTAATAGATAAAAATGAGAATAGTGTACAATTACGAACTATTCCGTATTCCAATACTTAGGATAACATTTACTATTGTTTAAAGGGAAAATGTATAAGCACCTCCTAACTTATGCCTAAAATTTTAGAGACATACTTATACTATATTAAGGTCCTATTACCCTTCCGAACTTATTTTATAAATAATTTTGTACCCTTTTTCGGCCTACATGGCACTATCTTCTGGCCCAGCGCGTGTTGACAATTTTTTCAAGTTATCTGGTTGATAGTGCCACGTAGGACAAAAAGGAGTAGAAAATTATTTAAAAAATAAGTTCAAGGGGGTAATAGAACCTTAGTATAGTATAAGTGTGTCTCTGGGATTTCGGGCATAGGTTGGAGGTACTTATGCATTTTCCCTTGTTTAAACTATCAATTATATATGCCTTAATATTTTTAACCAATAAAGAGTTGAAAAGAATAACTTTAAATAAAAAACTATATTTTGTTTATTAACTTGAGTAGTGCAAAGATGATTAGTTGACTAAGAATAAAATTTACAAGAAAAAAAATTCTTAAGTGAACAAATTACAAGAGAGAAAAAGATCAAAACAACGAAAGTGAAAATTTACTTTTAACTTTATATTTACTTGTAAATGAAAAAAGAAGAAGTAATTTGATAGTCATAGTAAACGTTGATGACATGAGTTCTTTTTTAACTCCAAGAAATTGCGAAAACACTTAGATTTAAGTCCATTTCTTAACATTTTACCATAGTTAAGTTGGATCCTATTTAGTGTTGCCAAGGAAGTAATTAGATAAGAGTTATTTACAGGTTAAACTCATGTTGAAGAGTCTCATATCGAATTAAAAAGAGATAAGTGATCTATTTATATGGTCAAAGCAATTTCCACAAATTAATATTTGGAGTTACGTTAGGTCTAAAACAATATTATAGTAGGATGTTCCATTTCAATTCTTATATTGTATGTCCATACTCCAGATGCATGTCCAACCTTAATCGTGGTAAGGGTTAGACGAGGTGTTGAAGAGTTCCACATTAAATAAAATCAGAATAAGTAATCTCTTTATATGTTTTGCATAATTCTTATTTCTTAAGCTAACTTTTAATAACTTTTCGGATTGAGACCATTGAGGAAATCAAAGGCAAATGATTAATCAAGTCGGTAAGCTTGACAATGAACCTGTTAGCAGCCGGTTGGACAGATTCTATATCACAATTAATAATTAATAAGATTAAATTAATGTAAGCCAAATGAACGATGTTCAATTATAAAAAATTGCTAGCTTATCAATTGAGAAGTGACAATTAGTGGACACTAATTAATTAATGTATCAAGACCGCTAAGCTTTACAATCAAATGTTTGGTGGACTGTTTTAATCAATATTATCTAAAAAATAAGATCGTATCGCACAAATTTCCATTTAATTAAGCCACTACTTGATCAGATACATTGACAAGAACTAGTTTGGTTAATTAATATTAAATATACTAATTAGGGTGTCGGTAGGCTGTCCTAATTTAAAATTCTAACAAACTTCCAAAAATTAAAATAGAGCAAGAAGGGTAAGGTATCCTACCTTTATCTCTCACAGGATAATAGTAACATCCATTTAATTAAATTTATAAATACACAAAACATATGTTAGTATTTGTACAACAGTATATATCGATTAGTTAGCACATATATTTTACGGATATAATATAAAACTAGAAGTTTATGAAAATATGAAAAGTTGTAGTAAATATTAATAGAAAAATGCATAAGTACCCCCAACCTATGTCTGAAATCCCAGAGACACACTTATAGTCTTATACTATATTAAGGTCATATTACCTCCGAATTTATTTTATAAATAATTTTCTACTCATTTTCGTCCTATGTGGCACCATCAACCAGATAGCTTGAAAAAATTGTCAAAACGCGTTGTGCCCAGAAGATAGTGCCACGTAGGCCGAAAAGGGATAGAAAATGTAACGACCTGTTTCCGTCGTTATAGAAATGCGAACGGGAGAAAATTTGGGGCCGAAAAACTTTTTCGTAGTATTTGGATTTTTCAACCTAATCTAGATTTGGACGAAATCGGAGTCTTTGAGGTGTAGGAAAATCTAGTAAAACTCGGGTGAATCATTTATGATTTTGATTGCATGAGTAGTTAGATAACTCGTTAAGGAATTCGTACGACTTTACGAAATTGAATTCGGGTGAGTAGAACTCCCGAAATTGATCTTAATGTTAAGGGTATTTTTCTGAGTGTCGTTGGTTAGAGGTGTGTTGTGAAATGGGGATTTTGAATTTCTCTGTTTCGTTCCTGCCACTTTTGACTGGATTGTGCCGCTCTGGCGAGGCCGCTACAATCGAATGATGGCTGATGTGGTGGGCTCGACGTGACTTAAGGTCATTAATAAACCCCTAAACGATCTTATTATGCACTTTTCGACTTTTAGAGCTAAGGAACGAACCCCAGGTGACTCCTACTCGTTTTCACCATTCTTGAGGCTAAAGGTAAGCTTTTCACTCCCTGAATTTGTTTTTCGATCCGTAGAACGTAATAGAATGGGTGAATATTGATGGGGGAAGGTTTTGTTATAGATTATATGGTGAAAACAACCCTAAATTAGATAATTGGCATCATGGGTATGATCTAAGGTTCATAGAATTGTTAGTAATCGGGTAATTAGTGATTTTTTAGTGATTCCCATATTATATTGATTGTTTGTAGACCAACAACAAGCGGAACGAATCCGAAAAGGAAAGGATCAAGTTTCTTAGGGTTTCAAGCTTGTTTCGAGGTATGTGATGTTTGTGATTCTATGATTGTGTGATGTATGTTTGTTCTTGCTTCATTATGATACTTGTATATGTATGAATGTTGCAATGTTGATCACACTTGGTGTAAATGAGATAGAGGAATGATGATTGCCATGAAATCATGACTTAAATGTATGATCTTGATGATATACTTGTGATTATAATTGTGGTGTATTGAATGGATCGGTTGCCACGTTTCGGCATAACTAACTTGGATCGATTGTCACGTTCCGATATAATTATGGGATCGAATACCACGTTCTGGTTTACTAACTGTTTGAGTTCCATGAGAGGACCAATGATTTGATATAAAATATGAAATTGTTCGTTGTTCGTAAATGTTGATAATATTGTATATGTTAATATATGTGAATGTGATTATAATGGTTGTCTTGACTTGCTTATGTTGCACTTAGTGGAATAGCCACGTGATCCTACCAGTACATTGTGGTTGTATACTGATACTGCACTTACTCTTATTTTTGTTGAGTACAGGGCATCTTCAAGCGGCTACTGACAGACCTCACTTAGGAGATCAGTGATCGTTCGAATTCAAGGGTGAGCCAATTCTTCCGGGCTGCCATGGGTTCTCTTTCGTCTATGTCCACCATTTTTGGACATAGACTATGTTCTATTAGTTATTAGTACATTAGTTGGGGGTTGCATCCCTTCTTGTGTAGACTTGGTTCATTGTTAGATGTTTTGGTACATTGATTTTCAGGTTCTAGGTTATTTTCTTCCACATTGTTAGTTCGTTGTTAGCCTTTTGTTGGATTTTATGGTAACTCCCTCTTTATTTCCTTAGTATTTAACTTTCTTCCGTAACTTAAATGCCTTAGATTTTTGTTTAGTTACTTGTGTTGGGTTGTAGTAGTGGTTCTCCCACCGAAGAGTTAGTATGAGTATCAATCACGACGGTCGGGGTCGTGACAAAATTGGTATCAGAGCTTAGGTTCGTTGATCTCGATGTTCTGAAATGAGTCTAATAGAGTCTCGCGGAACGGTATGAGGACACCTTTACTTTTCTTAGAGAGGCTATAAGACTTTAGGAAATCTCTATTTTTCTCTTGTCTCCTTTCGTGCTATAACTTGATTCCAATTGGTATCTGTCGATTCAAATTGGTATTTAACCTCCTTCACTCTTTTGTTCGCAGATGGTTAATACTAGATTCAACGGTGTTAGGCTCGTAGCTTCTGTCACTGCTCCAGCTGAGGAATTTGCAGCAAGAGGTCGCGGTCGAGGCAGGGGTAGAGGAAGAGATAGGGGTAGAGGCCGTGGAAGAGTAGCACCTGCTGGAAATGGAGCTCATGTTAAGAATGCTCCTATGAATGAGAACCCTTATGCGCATCATGAAGAGATAGAGGAGAATATTGATGTTGATGTTGATGTTGATGTTGAGGATTTGGGACAAGAAGGAGTGGTGCAGGCAGAGACTATCGATGTTCCCTCCATAGACCCAGTGTTAGCTCGACAGATCATGTCATCCTTGAAAGGGTTGGTTGGTCCTGGAGTGCTTCATTTTCTCAAGCAACTCAAGCTCTTACTAATCCTCCTGTTGCTAGCACTGCGCCCAAGGTGAGTGGGACTGGAGGTAATGATGCTTTCTTCCATCGTTTGTTGAGTTCTGTTATGACTGGTAATGAACATGAAATGTTGACTAAGTTTCTGAAGCTAAAGCCTCATGTGTTTCTTGGTTCTGAGAGTGAGGATGTGTACGAGTTCATCTTAGATTGCTATGAGAGGCTTCATAAGTTGGAAATTGTCCATCAGCATGGGGTTGGGTTTATATCCTTTCAACTTTAAGGTGAGGCTAAGCAGTGGTGGAGAGCTTATATGGAATGTAGATCTTCAACTTTACCTCTACTTACTTGGACTCAATTTCATGCTCTGTTTCTAGAGAAGTATGAGCCTAGGACTTTGAGGGATCGCAAGAAGGATGAGTTCATGGCTTAGGATCAAGGTGGTATGACTGTGGCTGCTTATGAGGCCAAGTTCCATGCTTTGTCTAGATATGCTACTCAATGGTGACTACTGAGGAAGAGAGAATCCGGTTATTTATTAGGAGATTAAATTCTGAGTTGCAAGTATTATCTGTTAATATGACTTCTGCAGGGAGGAGCTTTAATGAGGTAATTGATTATGTTAAGAAAGTAGAGGGGGTGAGGCGAGACGGTCAAGCTAAGGCATGGGTAAAAAGGGACAAGAACTCGGGTATCTTTCAAGATTCTTATTCCAAGGAGTCCGGAAGGCCAACGCTTGCATCCAAGCCAATTCAGTCCGATATGCCCATCTCTACGGGTAGTTACTCGGAACCTCCATCTCATAACTTCCAGGATAGCCAGGGAGCCGCGCCTTCGACCGGTGGCAGACCATCTTTTGATTGTACTTGTTACAACTATGGAGAACCTGGGCATATGAGGAGAAATTGTCCCCACCCACGTGTGTTAAATTTCGCGCAGCAACAGTCTAGAGCAGTGGTACCCACGGGGAATGGTAATAATGGTAGAGGACGTCCACAAGGTGGGCAAGGAGGTAATCATCGAGGTTGAGGAGGTAGATGAAATGGTAATGCAGGCAGAGGTAATGTGCAACCAGGAAGGGAAGTGGTTTGTCAAGATGATAGGGCTCAGTGTTATTCCTTTTTGGGCAAGAATGAGGCAAAGGCGTCTGACGCGGTGATCATAGGTACTATTCTGTCTGTGACCGGATAGCTAATGTGTTATTTGATCCGGGTTCTACTTATTCTTATGCATCTGTGCGATTTGCCTTAGAGTTTGATATGATTTGTGATATACTTGATGCCCCTATCCATGTTTCTACCCCAGTTGGAGAGTTAGTCATAGTTACCCATGTCTATCGTGATTGTCCTATTTTGTTTATGGGTTTTCAGACTTGGGTTGATTTGGTAATTTTGGATATGATTGACTTTGACATAATCTTAGGTATGACTTGGTTGTCCCCCTATTATGCCGTACTTAATTGTAATACTAAGTCCGTAACTCTAGAAATTCTGAAAAGGAAAAATTAGAGTGGGAAGGGGCGTACAAGCCTAAGCGAACTAAGATCATATCCTCCATTCGAGCTAAAAAATTGATAAGGCAGGGTTGTTTGGCTTATTTGGCTCATATTAGGGATGTTAAGATTGAGGCTCCATCCATTGGGTCTATTCCTGTGGTGTGGAAATTTATAGAAGTGTTTCCTAATGATTTGCCTGGTATGCCTCCGGATAGAGATATAGATTTTTGCATTGATTTAGAGCATGGTACGCATCCCATTTCTATCCCTCCATATCGCATGGCTCCGACAGAATTAAGAGGGCTTAAGGCTCAAATCCAAGAGCTTCTTGATAAGGGATTTATTCGTCCTAGTGCTTCCCCATAAGGTGCTCCAGTTTTGTTTGTTAAAAAAAAAGATGGCAGTATGAGAATGTGTATAGATTATCGGCAATTGAATATGGTCACTATTTGAAACAAGTACCCATTGCCTCAAATAAATGATTTTTTTGACCAATTGTAAGGTGCATCAGTTTTCTCTAAGATTGATCTAACATCTGATTACCATCAATTAAAAATTAGTCATTAGGATGTGCCCAAGACGGCGTTTAGGACTCGCTATTGGCACTATGAATTCCTAGTTATGTCATTTGGTTTGACCAATGCGTCTGCAGCTTATATGAGTTTGATGAATGGGGTGTTCAAACCATTCCTTCATTCGTTTGTTATAGTATTTACTGATGATATTTTGGTCTATTCAAAAAGTGAGGAAGGGCATGCCGACCATCTTCGTAGTAATTTGGGTGTTCTTGGGAAATAAAAGCTATATGCTAAATTTTCTAAGTGTGAATTTTGATTGAAATCGGTTGCATTTTTGGGGAATGTAGTTTCAAAAGAAGGGTTAATGATAGATCCCCATAAGATTGAGGCGGTTAAGAATTGGGTTAGGCGTAGCTCTATGTCAGAAGTTAGGAGTTATGTAGGGATCACAAGCTATTATCGTCGATTTGTAAAAAAATTTCTTCCATTTCCACTCACTCGACTAACTTGACCAAAAGGAGATACCATTTGAATGGACTGAAAAATGTGAGGAGAGCTTCCAAAAGATCAAAACTCTTTTGACCACCTCGCTCATTCTAGCATTACCGATTGAAGGTAAGGATTTTATTATTTATTGTGATGCTTCACATTCTGGTTTGGGTATTGTGTTGATGCAGGATAAGAATGTTATAGCTTATGCCTCGTGTCAATTAAAGGTGCATGAGAGAAATTATCCAACACATGATTTGAAGTTGGCAGCGATAGTGTTTTCTCTTAAGATGTGACGGCATTACCTCTATGGTGTTAAGTGTTAAGTTTTACCGATCATCATAGTTTGCAGCATGAATTCACTCAAAAGGATCTGAATTTGAGACAGCGAAGGTGGATGGAGTTACTTAAAGATCATGATATGACTATTCAATACCATCCGGGCAAGGCTAATGTGGTGGCAGACGCTTTGAGTCGAAAAGCGGTGAGTATGAGTAGTTTATCTTGCTTGAGTGCATCCAAGCGACCTTTGGCTAAGGAAACTCAAACCTTAGAGTCTAAGTTCATGCAGTTGGACATTTCAGAAAGAGGTGGGATGTTAGCTAGCATTGAAGTGAGGGCCACATTCATTGAGGAGATCAAGGCCAAACAATATGAGGATGAGAATTTGGAGGAGCTTAGAAAGAAGACTGCGAATAGTAAGGCACAACAAACCACTCTTTATACGGATAGTGTACTCAATTTTAAAGGAAAAATATGTGATCCTAGAGTAGATGCCTTGATTGAAAAATTGTTGGCAAAGTCTCATGGTTCGCGATATTCTATTCATCCGGGTGTGACCAAGATGTATAGAGATTTGAAGCGAATTTATTAGTGGTCGGGCATGAAGAAAAACATAGCGGAGTTTGTGGCGAAGTGTCAAAATTATCAACAAGTGAAGTATGAACATCAAAAGCCGGCAGGTTTACTTCAAAAAATGTCAATTCCAAAATGGAAGTGGGAAAGAATAGCCATGGATTTTGTGGTTGGTCTTCCCAAGACTTTGGGGAAGTTTAATTCTATTTGGGTAGTGGTTGATAGATTGACCAAGTCAGCCCATTTTATTCCGGTAAGAATAGATTATAATGCTGAGCAATTGGCTAAAGTTTATGTGAAAGAGATAGTGAGGTTGCATGGGTGCCCCTCACTATCATCTCAGACCATGGTACTCAATTCACATTCAAATTTTGGAGGAAATACATGATGAATTGGGCACACAACTCACTTTTAGTACAGTCTTCCATCCACAGACAGACAGACAGTCAGAGAGGATTATTCAAGTGTTAGAAGACATGTTGAGGGAATATGTGCTTGATTTTAGAGGGAATTGGGATAAATTCATACCTTTGTATGAGTTCTCCTATAATAATAGGTATCACTCGAGTATTGATATGGCACCATTTGAGGTATTATATGGGAGGGGATGTAGATCACCCATAGGATGGTTTGAGGCTGGAGATGTGAAAACTTTGGGGGTTGATTTAGTGAAGGATGCTCAAGATAAGGTGAAGAGTATTCAAGCTAAACTTCTAGCAGCCCAGAGTAGACAGAAGAAGTATGCAGATTATAAGGTAAGAGACATGGCGTTTCAAACCAGTGAGAATGTTCTTCTTAAGGTATCACCCTTGAAAGAGGTGATGAGATTTGGTAAGAAAGCAAAGCAAAGTTCGCGATACATTGGTCCATTTGAGATTCTTGAATGTGTGGGACCGATAGCGTATAGATTGGCTTTACCTCCTAATCTATCGGGTGTTCATCCTGTATTTTATGTATCCATGTTGAAGAGGTATCATGGTGACGGGGATTATATCATAAAGTGGGACTCAATTGTGTTAGACAAGGACCTCCAATAAGAGGATAAACCGATTGCAATTCTTGATCATTATGTGCGTAGGTTGAGGACCAAGGAGATTAAGTCTGTGAAAGTTCAATGGAAGCATCATCCAGTTGAGGAAGCTACTTGGGAAACCGAGAGGGACATGCGAGACAAGTATCCCCAATTATTCGTCGATTCAGGTACTACTTCATTCCTTCCTTAGCCTATTTTCCTAAGTTTTGTCACTCGGGGACGAGTGATGGGTAAATTGATATCTATTGTAACGACCTATTCCCGTTTTTATAGAAAATCCAATGGGGGGAAATTTAGGGCTGGAAAAATTTTTCGTAGTATTTGGATTTTCCCAACCTAGTCCAGATTTGGACGAAATCAGAGTCTTTGAGGTGTAGGGAAATCTGGTAACAATCGGGTCAATCATTTATGATTTTGATTCATGAGTAGTTAGATAACTCGTTAAGAAATTCGTACGACTTTACGAAATTAAATTTTGGGTGAGTAGAACTTCCGGAATCGATCTTAGCGCTAAGAATATTTTTTTGAGCGTCGTTGATTAGAGGTGTGTTGTGAAATGGGGATTTTGAATTTCTCAAAATATCTCACTGTTTTTGTTCCAGCCGCTTTGGCGCTGGATTGTGCCGCTCTAGCAGATGATAGCAGTTGTAGCAGGCTCGATGAGACTTAAGGTCGTTAATAAACTCCTAAACGACCTTATTATGCACTTTTTGACTTTTAGAGCTAAGGAACGAACCCCAGGTGACTCCTACTCATTTTTCACTATTCTTGAGGCTAAATGTAAGCTTTTCACTCCCCGAATCCATTTTTCGATCCGTATAACGTAATAGAATCGGTGAATATTGATAGGGGAAGGTTTTGTTATAGATTCTATGGTGAAAACAACCCTAAATTGGATAATTGGGATCATGGGTATGATCTAGGGTTCATAGAATTGTTAGTAATTCGGGTAATTAGTAATTATTTATTGATTCCCATATTAAATTGATTGTTTGTAGACCAAGAACAAGTGAAACGAATCCGGAAAGGGAAGGATCAAGTTTCTTAGGGCTTCAAGCTTGTTTCGAGGTAGGTGATGGTTGTGAATCTATGATTGTGTGATGTATGTTTGTTCTTGCTTCATTATGATCCTTGTATATGTATGAATGTTGCAATGTTGATCACACTTGTTGTAAATGAGATAGAGGAATGATGATTGCCATGAAATCATGACTTAAATGTATGATCTTGATAATATACTTGTGATTGTGATTGTGATTGTGGTGTGTTGAATGGATCGGTTGCCACGTTCCGGCATAACTAACTTGGATCGGTTGCCACGTTCCGGCATAACTAACTTGGATCGGTTGCCACGTTCCAGCATAACTATGGGATCGGTTGCCACGTTCCGGCATAATTATGGGGTCAGATACCACGTTTCGATATACTAACTATTTGGGTTTGGGTTTGGATTTCATGAGAGGACCAATGATTTGATATAAAATGTAAAGTTGTTCGTTGTTCGTAAATGTTGATAATATTGTATATGTTGATATATATGAATGTGATTATAATGGTTGTCTTGACTTGCTTATGTTGAACTTAGTGGGATAGCCGTGTGATCCTACCAGTACAATGTGGTTGTGTACTGATACTGCACTTGCTCTTATTTTTATTGAGTACAGGGCATCTTCAAGCGGCTACTGACAGACCTCGCTTAGGAGATCAGTGATCGTTCAAATTCAAGGGTGAGCCAATTCTTTCGGGCTGCCATGGATTCTCTTTCGTCTCTGTCCACCATTTCCGGACTTAGACGATGTTCTATTAGTTATTAGTACATTAGTTGGGGGTTGCATCCCTTCTTGTTTAGACTTGGTTCATTGTTAGATGTTTTGGTACATTGACTTTCAGGTTCTAGGCTATTTTCTTCCGCGTTGTTAGTTCGTTGTTAGACTTTTGTTGGAGTTTATGGAACTCCCTCTTTATTTCCTTAGTATTTAACTTGCTTCCGTATCTTAAATGCCTTAGTTTTTTGTTTAGTTGTTTGGTTTGGGTAGTGATTCTCCCACCGGAGAGTTAGTGTGGCTGTCAATCACGACGGTCTGGGTCATGACAGAAAATTATTTATAAAATAAGTTTGGGGGTAATAGGACCTTAGTATAGGTATAAGTGTGTCTCGGAGATTTCGGGCCTAGATTGGGGGGTACTTATGCATTTTTCTTATATTAATCTACGGGTTGATTTTTAATTTTTATTATACAATGCATGTTTTAATTCTTTATTTTCCTGTATGATTTATTTTATTTTATTTTCTCTAAATTTGACTCCAAATTTGTCATTAGAAAAATACTAGCAAATTATAATTTGCTTAGCTAGTTGCTGTTCAGAATTCGTACACCGGTGTTTACTGCCATTTAATTTGAGTTGACGAATTTGAATTTGTGTGAAATGCTCCACCTTTTAGATATAACGTTTCCTATAAAGGGCAATTCAATACTCAGAGATCATACTTGCAATCTCTGATTAATAGTTTGTTTGGTCGAGTTTTCGGAAGGTTAAAAAAAAAAAAAAAAAGTGAGGTATTTAAGAGAAGATATGTACTAAATGGATGTTTTTGGTATGAAATAAAATGCTTTTTCATGGAATATGATAATTTATAGAAAATATTTTTTTGGAGAATAAGTGGGTCCTTTATCTATTTTCTAGTGTTCGGTAAGTAAACAAGAAAATATTATCTTAAGAGCATATATGTTATCTAGCAAAACATTATGAAGCTAGCTTAGAAATGGAGAGTGGACTGACGGAGGTAGAGAGGGTTGGGTAAGGCTGGACAATAAATTTGGAACGTTATTAATACAACTTTTTATTTCTACTTTAATCATAAAAATCATTTTCCTCTTCTTTTTTTTCAACTTTTAAGAATCTTTTTTTTACAAAAATATTTTTATATATAAAAAAATATTTTTTTCAAACTAAAGAGGCAGACACTACAATTAACAACGTATTATACTTTTTTGAGGAACTTTCGCATATAGCCACTCAAAAGTAGCCTAATTACTCTTCATAGCTATAGTTTGCTAATTACAATTCGTAGCTACATGTTTTAGGGAGGAGAGAGGCGAGCGAGATTGGGAGAGAGAGAGGTGTGCGAGATTAGGAGAGGCGAGCAAGAGAGGACAGTGAGTGGGAGAGAGGTGAATTGTACATGTATATCGGTTAGATAATTGTATATTATACATATGTATTTGTATATATGGAAAATGAGATTGGGAGAGGGAGGAGAGAGGCGAGCGAGATTGGGAGAGAGAGAGGTGTGCGAGATTAGGAGAGGCGAGCGAGAGAGGACAGAGAGTGGGAGAGAGGTGAATTGTATATGTATATAGGTTAGATAATTGTATATTATACATATGTATTTTTATATATGGAAAATGAGATTGGGAGAGGGAGGAGAGAGGCGAGCGAGAGAGGGCAGAGATTGGGAGAGGGAGGAGAGAGGCGAGCGAGAGAGGACAGAGAGTGGGAGAGAGGTGAATTGTATATGTATATCGGTTAGATAATTGTATATTATACATGTGCATTTGTATATATGGCGAGCGAGATTGGGAGAGGGAGGAGAGAGGCGAGCGAGTTTGGGAGAGGGAGGAGAGAGACGAGCAAGAGAGGGCAATAATTTGTATAATTCACATGTCATTTGTATAATTTGCGGCTACGCTTGTATAATTCGCTTGTTTTGTATAATTAAGTAATATAAAGTCTAGAATTATACAAATATGATAAAACTTGAAATAACAAATTGATACTAACATAAACATATGAACTTTAAACAGTTATACAAAATATATTATACAAATTACATTATATAAATAAATTATACAAAATCCGAAAACTACACGTTTTATACAAACTTTGAAAGGTTATACACAAAAAGATTGAATGCATATGATGACAAAAATGAAAAACCTAAGGAAATCACCGTCATGTACAAATATAAATCATCGTATACAAATATATATAAATCAAAAGAACAATTGCTAGTTGCGAATTATACAAATGTGGCTAATTATACAACTCTAAAATCAGCCCACATAATTAATAATTAATGTTAGTCGTGAGAGATAATTATAACAAGCTATAACTATAATGAACAATTAAATAATATAAATTTGCTTAACCGCGTAATTTTCCTTATTTTTTACGCAAGTTGTGCGTTGTACGGTCTCACTCGACTATGCTTCCAGATAAACAGAGCCCAATCCATCACACGCTTGACAAAGTGCCACGTACCCTCCTGGATATTAAGGGTGTGTTTGGTATGAAGGAAAATATTTTTCGGAAAATGTTTTCCAATTTTCTCATGTTTGGTTGGGCTAAATGTATTGGAAAATGTTTTCCAAATCAACTCATTTTCCTCAAATTTAAGGAAAATGACTTCCCTTCAAAACTTAAGGAAAATATTTTCCAAAACTCTCTTCCGAACACACCCACCCACCCTATCTAGCCCAAACCCACCCCCTATCAGCTCGTCCACCCCAAAAAAAAAATTGAAATTTATTTTTAAAAAATATTTTCAACTTCAAAATTTCTTTTTTTTCACCCCTACCTCGACCCCCCAACCCACCCAACCCCTACCACCCCCAGCCACCCACCCTTTCAAAAATAAAATTAAATTTGTTTTTCAAAAATATTTTCAATTTCAAAATTTTATTTTTTTCACCCCCTACCAGCACACACACACCCCCACCCCAAAAAAAAATTTAAGTTTGTTTTAAAAAAATATTTTCAACTTCAAAATTTTATTTTTTCACCCCAACCCT
>JAJOOS010012779.1:0-11108 GCA_029582725.1 Solanum chiquidenum
ACAAGTTGCCACATGTACTTCACAAATCCTTGGTGAAGTGGCTTTTGCATGTAAAAATATGCACCACTTTCAAAAGCTTTTTTTGCTAAGCGTACATCCTATTCATCACAAATACCTACATTGTTATTTTAAAAAAGCTAGCCATTAAAATTAAATTATATTGTAAACATTATGTAAGGGTTAATTTGGTTTTTATCAAATATAAAATATATATTCTTACAAAAACAGATATTATCTTATCACTAAAAGTAAGAGTTAGCATAATAGATAATTTATGACTCTAAATAACAAATTAAAATTCATAGCTAATCCTTCCTGATGACTTATTACCAACAAAATCTATTTAGCTAAGGGTTATTTAGAGATGATAAATTAAAGACATATTTGATAATTAATTTCTTTTAATAAGTATATTAAATGTCATAAATGAAGAGTAAAATTAAATACTTACAAACTGAAACTATATCCAAGGCTATAGCTTGATCCAAAAGCTGAAATGAAAGCAAGCCTGCTGAATTCATATTGATAATCATTAAATCAATTTTTTCCTTTTCTTTGGAGAGCATTGATATTCCTTGTGAAGCCATATCAACTGTCTTAACTGTATCAATGCATTTTAAAGATCAATGAAAAGAACATGAAAATAAAATTATATACAAAAAATTATCATAAACATTTATTTATTTCTCATAAGAAAATTTCACTATAAAATAACTAATAAAATTCTAGATACATGTAGTTAAAAGAATGAAATAACAATAGTATATTGAAAAATAGTAAAATTTATTTATTTTTATTTTTTGTCTATAACCCATAAAAGACAAAAAGCGTTTTATCTCAAAGTCAATAATAGAAATAGCTAGATTGATTCTAATCTGTTTCTTTCTTTCTTTTTCTTTTTATTGTCCTAATCTTTTGCTGTTACTATCTAAATAATTTATTTCTTTAATATATAAATAAATTTGTAAAAATCACAGATCTAAGCCTTAAATAAAATTTATATTTGAAGAATTTAATTGATTTTCTCCTTCCACTCTTTGTAGCTCTAGATCAATTAACAAAAAATATTTTTTTCTCTTTTTCTACCAAAATAATCAAGAGTTAAACACACATCTAAGTTTATTAAGTAGGTAAAATGATCAATATAAATTATGCCTCCTCTAGGATATCAGATGAAATTGAAATGATAAAAAAATTAATATAAACTATCGTATCTATTAAAAATAATATAGATCTCTACATACAGAAAAAACTAATCAAGCGTGTGATTAAGCTTATGAAAAATCTACAAAAAAAAAAACATTTATCATCTAGTAAAAAAAACATAAACAAGTTTTAATTAAGTTGTCGTTCTAAATTTTACTTATTGGGTTCAATATATTTTAATAATTTTAAAAAATTAAAAGTGAAAGTATTTTTTGTCTACATCCTAACAAAGACGAGAAGTTTTTAAGTCAAAGTCAACAACAACAACAATAATAATAATAATAATAATAATAATAATAGTTAAATTGACTCTCATCAGTTTCTCTCTTTCTCTTTCTTCACATTGTTTTTATTGTGTGCCTTCACTATCTGAATAATTTATTTCTCTAAAATATAAATAAATTTATAAAAATTAAAGATCTAAGCCCTAATTAAAATTTATATCTGAAGAATATAATTGATTTTCTCCTCCAACCCTTTGTTGCTCTAGATCAATTGACAAAGAACATTTTCTTCTCTTTTTCTACAAAAAGATCAAGAGTAAAACACATATATGTAAGTTGATTAAGTAGATAAAATGATCTGTATAGATTACGTCTCTTCGGGGATATCTGATAGAATTGAAATTAAATGATAGGAAAATTAATATAAACTACCACCATCACTAAAAATTATATAAATCTCTACAGAAACACTAATCGGGTGTAACGATCTTATAAAATAAATTACAAAAAGTCATTTAGTAACTAGTTAAAAAAACATAAACAAGTAAAGAAACAGTGTTATGACAATCAGAAAAACAAATTCAAGATCTAAAAAATTAATGAGATCTAAAAGGCGATTGATACAAAATAAAATAAAAAATAAGATAACAAGTATCATATCAATAAAATCTATTATGAAAATAAAACATATCACACAAAATTAAGTTCTATATGTATTTTTTGGAGTAGTGCATATTTACCTTTATATTCGTGAGACTCGAGTAAATAAATCATCTCACAGACATATTCTTTATCATCATCAATCAACAACACAGAAACTTTATTTATCATTTTATGATAAAAATTGGTCATTGAATTTTCTATCATTGAAAATTTTGTTCTGTAAAAATAATAAAAAAACGTTACTTTAAAGGATGAGATTCAAGAAATAAAAAGAACGAAGACCATTTTTATATGTCTAATGTACTTTTTCAGTTGAAGCTCCAATTTGGATTGATTTCTTTCTTTGAGACATGTATATATAGCATCCTCCCCAAGTTAGTATGCAATTAGTGTAACAATATCAATAATTATGTTGACCATTTTTTTTGTTTTTTGAGTCAAGACAAAAGTATAGTTTTGTCTCTTTATTTTTATTTTTTCTTTTCTTTTTAGGGACTTAATATGAAATAAAATATTTTTTTTTGATAAAATTATTTTTCAGTGTTTAGTTACTTTAAAATATGTTCTAAAAATATTATAAATTATAATAAAAAAGGACATCTGTCACTTTTTAAGGAATCTAATATGAGTGAGTTATTTTCCTTTAAATAATATTTTAATTATTTCAATCGGTACTTATGTATATTAAATGTTCAAAAACATCATAAAATCATTAATTCTCTATCATATCTTTCACATTGTATTATTAATTACGAATGACATTTTTAAAATCATTAAAAAATGATAAAATATTTTTTTTATTCTCTTATATCAAACACAACCTTAGTGATTTTTTAATAACATATATCTAATAAATAATATAAAACCTCAAAAAATCTGAATTTATAATTATTCTACTTGTTACCATTCATTGGTCCATTTACCAGTATTCGAACATTTAAAATTATTTTTTCTAATTTTATTCTCTATTCTTCTTTTTTATTCAATTGAAATTTTGATATATATATTTTTAGATATGGAGAAAATTCTATTGGGAGCATCACCCTCGAATGGACTCCGCATTGTATAATTTGTATTTAATCAGAGCTCCAATGCTAACTCTTAACACCGGATCAAGTAGGAAACCAAAAAAAAAAAGAAAGTTGAAAACTAAACAAAAAATGGAGAACTGTTGGGTCATGAAAATAAGACCAAAATTAATGCAATTCAATCTTTAAAATGTTACATTTAAAACAACCCACACTATTCATGTTTAATACGTGAAAAAAAAATTGTCAAATTTATCAGTTACACTTTTGTTTTAGTTTTGACTCTCTTCACATTGGAATCCCATCGTCAAATGTCATTAATTTCAATGGCAAATAAAAATTAATGATATTGGCACATGTTTTTTATTTTTAATAATTATTTTATTTTTATTTATTTATAGTCGAGTTAAAGTAAATATCATATTTTTAATTAATTATGTTTTTTCTATATGTGTGTGTAATCATACAAATATATTTGTACTTGTATTGTAAATTACATGTATTTGAAAAAAATAATCAACTCATAAAGAAAAAATAATACGATAGTTCTTTCACTTATAATGACATATATTTAATAAGGTTGTAATTAAGTCATTGTACTTTATTTTACTTATTTGGATTCAACATATCTTAATATATATCTATTTAAACCAAAACTTTAAGAATCAAATATATATCTATTTAAACCATTTAATGACCCGCCCCATTTAACCCGATCCGCTAAAAATATAATAATATTAAACTTTTTATTTTACCATTAATTCCCTAAATCAATCTCTCTTGTCTCCTTCATTCTCGTAAGTGTTCTTCTTCTCTTTTCTTTTTTCCTAAATCATTACCATTAATTTTGGATATTTAGAAACAAGAGATCATGAATGTTAGTATTTCACAGAGTTGCTGAATTTAATCCTCACATGTCATCTTGAACTTTTTATTTTGTTTAAAAGATTGTTTTCCTATCGTTCTGAAGCATTCATATGTATAGTGGGAGAAGAAGTGCAATCTATCGAAGAAGGGAGCTCTTGATGTCAGCAAATTTTAGTGAAAAAAATAATTAAATAGGTTGAGAGACTTTCTATGCAAAGAAATCATAGTTGAATGACTTTTAAATTAAAAATAAAAGTTGAGTGACTTTCTATGAAAAAAGTTGATATATAATTGACCATTAAAGTTATTACTTAACTCTTATTTCAATAAGTAAAACAAAATCAATTACAACTGGAAAAAAAAAAAGAAAAAAAAAGAAATGGACCTTGATCAATAAAATATTTGTAGTGCTATCAGAAGTAGTTTGAACGTATATAGCCCCGTAATATTTTCTGTTTATATATAACCCTTTCGTTATATTTTTAGTTCAAATATATCATCACAATAATATTTTGACATAATTTTGTCCTTAACTTTAAGAGAAAAATATGTGACAAGCTCAAAATCAAATTATTCATTCACTATTTTGAGTTTAATCTTTAAAAAAAAAACAACTAGTTATTTTGAATCATGGACTAAAAG
Organism: Solanum chiquidenum; assembly: GCA_029582725.1. NCBI lineage: Eukaryota > Viridiplantae > Streptophyta > Magnoliopsida > Solanales > Solanaceae > Solanum > Solanum chiquidenum. The sequence goes on from JAJOOS010012779.1 coordinate 4,631, forward strand.
CAAAAGATTAAATCAACCTTGTAGCATCATGTAACAACAGTAGTACCCAATTAGTGTGAATGAATATGTTTTTTAGGGTTTGTTTGGTAGGAATGAATTATTTTTTTTATGGAAAATATTTTTTTCTTCTGAAAAATAAGTGGATTCTGACTTATTTTCTCATGACTCATGTTTGATTGGTGAGTAGAAAATATTTTCCGGAAAAATATTTTCTAGTGTTTGATTTGTAAATGAAAAATACTTTTAAAAAAAATATCTTTTATTTTGAATTCTAAAGGGGTCGCAGGCGGCACGGAAGAGGCTGGCTGATTTGATCAAGTAGGGCTAACTCAATGGAATTCATAACCCACTCAAAAATAAAAGTTAGATAAAGAAGTTTTAGTAAGAACTAGCACTAGACTTTGGATTGAGAGTAGAAAATACTTTTTAGGAAAATAATTGACCCGAAAACTAACCTTGATAATCGATCTAGGACATGACCTTGACACGCAAACCCCAACGACCTATTCGAAATCCAACCATGAGATATGACCCAGGTGGCTGACCCCGAATTTCGACCCGAGGCCCTTTATTTCGAATTGAGACCGGATATCCGATCCAAGACCTGACCCCGACACCTGAACTTGAACATGATCGATCAATTCAGATTTCGACTTCGATACTCGAATTAAGACCCGACTTCTAAATCAGGACCCAACCTCGACAACCAATAATCGATGCGAGACCCAAGATTCGACTTTCAAATAGAAATTTTGACCACAAGTTCTGAATCGGGATCCCCCACACCCGACTCGAGACCTAACTTTCAAATTTAGATTTAAATTATTTTTTAAAAACAAAACTTTAAATTTCTTTTGTGTGGGGGAGGGAGGGAGCAGGTAGGGCGGGAAGGGTAGGGTGGGGTAAAAGATTTTTTTTAAAAATAAAAAATTGAAAATTAAAACAAACTTTAATTAATATTTTTTTGGGGGGGGGAGGGGTATGTGGTTGGGGTAAAACAAATGGAAATTTTTATTCACTTTTTCAAAAATAAAGTCTTAGATTTTTTTGTGGGGTTTGGGGGTATCAGGGGTTGGACGGAGTAAAAAAAATGAAAATTTTAAAATTTGAACTACTTTTGTAAAAATTAAAATTTTGAAATTGTAATTTATTTATTTTGGTTGGGAAAGGGGCTAGTTTGGGGGTAAGGGGTAAAATAATTGTTTTTTTGAAAAATAAATTTTAATTATTATTTTTTGAATGGGGAGAGTTGGGGTAAGAAAAAAAATTGTAATTTGAGATTGGAGAAGAGTTTTGAAAAACGTTTTTTCTAATTTTCGAATGGAAGTCATATTCCTAAATTTGAGGAAAATAAGTTGATTTGAAAAACATCTTCCAAAACATTTAAGTCAACCAAACATGAGAAATTGGAAAATAATTATCAGAAAATGTTTTCCTTCATAATTAATCATCCCTCGACTATGACTCAAATCTAATGTACATCCTTATATTATCTAAGTGAGGAAAGGACATCCTTATACTATCCAAAAAATAACAAGAATCACCCTTCAAGTCTATTTTTGTCAAGAAACTGATTGAACCAATAAAAATATTTTTTTTAATTTGGTCATGTCTTAGCCACGGTGAGAAGATCAAAGTTACCTAAAACGAAAAAGGATATGGATAGGAAATGAATCTTTCATTCTCAAAATTTAAATTTTGTGTGTTGTTGGTTTTTATGTTTTTTGCATCATCAAGTAAATTGACTGGCAACAATACATAAGTCTTGAAATAATTATACAGTAGGTTCTGATGGTTAGAAAGATTATGTAAAAGAAATACATTTTAAAAATATTATGCCCAACTATTTAGAGATTTTCTTTAATAAAATATTCATTATGTATGTACGTTATATACAATGCAATTTACATTTTATACAATGTACATAAATGCTGGAAATTTAGGGAAATTACGTACGCGTTTAGTTATGAAAATAAGGAGTTGTATTTGACCATACTTTTTACAAAGAATATTTAGAACTTGAAAATATTTTGTCTGAATATGATTTAAACCCTCAATTTCTAAAAATTAGAAAAATCACCCAACTTGACTAGCTTAACCATGTGTACATATATTCATTCGACTTGACACATTTTTTTTGTTGGTGGCGTGAGTTTCTTAAAAAAATAGACAGAAGGATGAATCTTGCAACTTTTTAGATAGTGCAAGAATATTTTTTGTTCACTTATATAACACAATGATAATTTTAGATTTAAGTCATACTTTAAGAATAATTTTAACCAAAATCTCTATCAAACACACCCTTAATGAAGAACTTGTAGAAGTGTTGAGTTTATGGAAGAGTATCTAACATTATGGATGAATCATTTGATTTCGAGTTTGCTATGTGTCTCTTATTTAAAATTAGGGTAAATTTGGGCTAAAATATTATGATAGGGGTATATTTGCACCTTAAGTATAATGAAAGGGGTGTATATGCATCGAAAATATAACGAAGAATTTATTTAAATTATTTCTAATAGTACAGAGATTATAGCCGTCAAAATGAATTTAGCCCATGGGGTTTGCCCAACCCAACCCATTATTGGGGTAGGGTTGGGATAAGTTTTTTTAAGCCCATTTAAAACTAGGGCTTATAAGCCCAACCCATATAAGCCATTAGGCCTGAACGAAGTTGGGTCGAGGTCGGCCCATGGGGCCAAAATTATTTATTTAAGGGTATCTTACAATACTCTCTCTAGTATATGAACTAATTATTTAAATGCACGTTATGTTGTAATAGTATGAATCTTACTAGATTTTGGTACGTCCAGTTACATGTATCTCGGGATACAGACTCAAAATTAAGTTAGTTTGTTCTAGATACACTCTATCTAAGTGGATTCACGTGTATCTAGGATACATAAACAAATTCTGCAACCTCGCCTCCCTGCCATCTCGCTTGCCACTCTCTTATCTCGCTTACGTATTTGGGAGCATCATAATAGATACATGTAACTCGCATATCTAGTATCCAGGGCCATCTCAACAAGTTTGGGGGCCTAAAGCCAAACATTATAAAGAGGCGGCCCTATTTTTTTTAGTTGATAAATAGAAATTGAATAATTATAATATACTAGTGTGATTGAGGTTTGGAGAGGCAGGATATATGTAGACATTATGAAGTAAGAATGCAAATAATGTAAATTTTCAATGAAAATTATATAATATAAAGTTGGAATAATAAAACATGACTCAAAATTTTAAAAATATGATGATATTAAAATGGTGTAGCGATGAATTTGATAAGTTAATAAATAATATTAAAATAGTGTTGATTAGTTTTAGTGCTTGAAATTTGAATAAGACACTAAAAACAAATTTGATCTTTTAATAAACACACAACAATAGATATCACATAATGTAGAATGTTTGAACGTTTGAGAGACTTAAGAATATTCAATAATGAAAGAATAAAAATTAGTGAAAGGAGAATAAAGAAAAGTAAGTATAAGAACACAATACTATTGGTTCATGATATATAATCGTCAAAATATAAATGAGCTAGACAACAAAATAGATAGCCACATGCGAAACTAGAAAGCATACTACAATTAACTAGCCACATAAGAATCTAGAAAAGACACTACAATCAACTAATTAAACAATATTCAACTTCTCAATTATATTTTCTATACAAATTTTTTTTTTCAAATTTACCAATGCATGAATTTTTTTTAACAATATATATATATATAACACACATCTTTGATAGAAAATGGGAGTTCCCAAAAAATTTGGGGGCCCAAGCGATTGCTTTAGTGGCCTTATGGTCAAGACGATCCTGCTAGTATCATATATATATATGCTAATTACACTAGATTTTTTGCTCGTGTTATTGAAACAACACCATTATTAGCCATATTTGATTTGAAAATCTTCTAATTTTCTTAATGTTGTAGAATTTTAATTTTGAAAAAAAAAAAAAAAAAAAAAGGGCTAGTCCACCCCAGTCCTCGACTCTTCTAGGATTGGGTTGAGCATTTTCAGGCCCTTTCAAATGAAGGGCCGACCCGCCCTAGCCCTTCAAATTTCTTGACCCGCGAGGTTTGAATTTGATGGAGTTGAGCTGACCCTTTTTGACAACTCTGTCAGAGATAGACTTAACCTTTTTCCGTAAAATATTTCTAGCTAATAGCGTTTTCTTTATATATGTGTGTGTGCTAGTGTATATATTAGTAATTTGAAGCTCACAAATATGTATTTGAAAGAATGTTCGTCTTGTGAATGGAAAAATAATACTCCCTTCGTTTCTAAAATAATGACATAGTTTGACATGTACCAAAATGACAGAGTTTAGAAAAGTAAAAAAAATAACTTTTCAATTTTATGGTCTTAAATAAAATTTGTGTTAATTATATTAAAATATCCTTTAATCTCCTGGTCTTAAACATGCCACATAAAAATATGAAATTTAAGTGTTGTCAAATTTTATTTTATTTTTTTTTAAACAGACTAAAAAGGAAAAAAGGGAAGTAGGTCATTCTTTTTCTGAAGTAAAAAAAAAAAAGGATCCTTGGATGAAAATCAAATGTTACACTTGTGATTTATATATTTTTTTTCTTTTCTAAACTCTGTCATTTTGGTACATGTGTCATTATTTTTTGATAATGTTGGTTCTAGTTCTAGTATGTTTCAAGAAATAATTTTTTAAGTCTAACCCCTCTTATTAATCGCTATGGAAAATATTTGAATTTATTTGTTATAGTTTTATTTTTATTGATGACCTTTTTCTTTTTTCTTTTTTCTTTTTTTTTTTTCAAAGAGAGCAAACATGAATGTATTTTTTTTAGTTCCCTTTTATATATGTGCATATGCATATATTATTACTTGAGAGAATGGTTTACCCATAATGAAAAACATGACAATAAGGAGGATCCTTAATTTCTTGAGTTTGAAGTGAATCTTGCAATTATTGGTAAATGTAATGACCCTCATGGTTGTTTTGTGTTTTTGTTATGTTTTTTCTATTTTATCCCTTTTATATCTTATGTATGTCAGTTTTATATATGGGGATGAGTGACATGATTTTTGAAGTGATCAAACAGATTTTGATGAGATTTTTAGTTTTGAAAATAATTGGTATATTTGACCAAAGTTAACATTTCAGGTAAATGCTTTCGAAATTGAATTTTGACAGTTCTGTTAGGTCCAAAAAGGGAATTTTGAATTATTTGGATAGGTTGTATGGATCACGAAAGTGTTTGAGAAATGTGAGTTTGACAGAGATGGCGTATGCCTACTTTCGAAGCTTGTCCCAAGGCAAGGACTAGCAACATAAGGACTTCTTCATTGGTTGAAAATTTTCAGTTTAAGAAACTTCAGATTGACCAGGGTCAATATTCCATCAAGACGATTCAGAATTGGTGATTTGATGGTTCCAACAGATTCTAAGTGTGGTTTTTAGTCAATCTACACATTTTTCTGTTTCCATGGAGTCTTGGACAAATCTCGAGGACTCAATCAAAGTTTGACTGAATGTAGTCAATCTACACATTTTTCTGCTCGTGATTGTGAAGTATAATCTTCTGAAAGGATCTAACAATTGCAAGATCTTTGTTCGCATATACAAGATTTGATTTTTTTTAACCTAAGTCTAGAGTGGTTCTCGCAATTACAATGTTATTATTCACAATTGCGGGATCATAGTAGTGTCTCTGAGGGGTATGAGAGGTTTGCAATGATGATGGTTGGTTCAAAAGTGTGATACTTGGTCGGGATCGGGTTCCTCACAATTGCAATGATCCATTCACACGTAGTAGTGTGTGTGGGGATGGGTGGGGGGGTTGTGAAAAATCTAACCTTTCATTTACACTTCCCCCACTAATCTATCATCGAAATAAAGATTAAATTAGTGTTTTAAATTAGGAAATTGAAGAATTTTTTTTCCAAAAGTGAGTTTTATGTATTTCTTCTATTTATATTTGGGTGTCAATTAATGGTTCATTTTAGCTAACTTTTTATCCGTGAACTTCACAAGTTATGGATAAAACGATTTTGTTCTTTTCTAGATTCGACACATGTAGGTCTCGAAGTTGACATTTTGAGCCGATTCTTTTCATGGAAATATGTAACGACCTGTTCTCGTCGTTATAGAAAAGCCAATGGAAAAATAATTGGGGCCAGAAAACTTTTGAGTAGTAACTTTGGATATCCCAACCTAGTCCAGATTTGGACGAAATTAGAGTCGTTAAGGTGTAAGGAAATCTGATAACAATCGGGTGACTTATTTATGATTTTGATCACATGACTAGATAATAAGACGTTAAGGAACCCGTACGACTTTACGGAATTGAATTCGGGTGAGTAGAACTCCCGAAATCTATCTTAGCGTGAACGGTATTTTCTGAGCGGCGTCGGTTAAAGGTGTGTTATGAAATGGGGGTCTTGGGAATTATTAAAATAGCTCACTGGTTCCGTGCAAGCCGCTGGGGCAGGA